>JABJVR010043074.1:24878-68818 GCA_025773905.1 Chitala chitala
TCCGGGGACAGAGGCGTGTAAAACGGGACTAGGCCCGACCTCTCGGGGACAGAGGCGTGTAAAACGGGACTAGGCCCCACCGGTCCAGCTTGGCCACCAAGCTCTTGCGCAGCCGCAGTTCCTCTCCGTACAGCTCGCGGTAGCGCTGTAGCTCAGCTTGCGCAGACTCTCTCTGGGAGACGCTGTCCTGCTGGGCGCTGCGGACTCGGCTCAGCTCACTCTCTAGGTCGTGGATGCGCCGGTCCAGCTGAGCTCGCAGGCTGACCTCGTTGGCCGCTCTCATCTGCTCCAGAGCATCCTGGGAGGCAGCCTGGGTCTGGGACAAGGACGTGTTTGTGAAGAAGAACACGTGGAAATGCTCAAAATCCAGCCGTCTAAATCAACAGAGACTCGGTGCTGGAGGGAGGGAGCTTTATTGGAACTGCACAAATGTCACAGATTGAGCAAGGTAGGAAAAACAGCAGTGGGTGGTGGTGATCTCAACAACACCGACTGCTACACAGCCGTAATGAAGTTGCTGCCCTGTTAGCCACTGCTGTGTGGCATATGTCAAACCTGCAGGAAGAAGTTAACTTCCTCCAGCTTCTGCTGGACCTCCTTGCGGACCCGCTCCTCGGCCTCTCGGCGGTACTGCTCGGCCTGGCCCCGGTCCATCATGCACGAGTCCATCTGGCGCCGGAGGCTTATCACCTCTTCTTCCAGCCTCCTCTTGGTCCTCTCCTGTTCTTCACTGCTCCCGCTCAGAGCCTTCAGAGAGGAGAGCTGCTCCTTCAGCTCCATGTTGAGGGTCTCCAGCTTTCTGAACTCTACCTTCTGTCTGTCCAGCTGCAGGGACAATTCGTCCACCTGAGACAGGGACATGGAAACACGCACAGGAACACAGCAATAAACTTCACTCGTTTGTTCAATAATTCATCTCACAATATCCAGTTTGTCCATCACATTATACTTTTATTACTTACCGTTTTATTGCTTATATTTTATCTGTGTGGTGCCTGATCTATGACAAAGAGCCTGTGTGTAACATGCATGTTGTATCCCTGAACGTAAAAGTAACACCGAAACAACGTTAACCTGGCTGTACACCAGTGAACATACTCGGGTTTTCATCCTGCGGTCATCATGCTCCGTGTCGGCATGTCTGTGGCCCGGCTCCCCTCGGACAACGCCGGGCAGAGAGCCGGGTTCGGCGCCCTCCTGTTCTCTCAGCTTCCTCTTGGCCAGTTTCACCTGGTTCTTCAGCCTTTGACACGCAACCCAGCAGCCAATAAGCAAACGTCTTAGTCAAACCGCATGCGTTTATCACAGTACACTGGCACAACGTACATGCTGTACTCTAACATGGAGACGTGACCACTTTAGTCCCTGCGTCCTGAGGTAAACGCCAAACGCCCTGTACCGTACACCCGTCCACGTCTGCTCTAAAGCACACGCCTTCACCTGTGCACGTCTTTCTGAAGTTCAGCGCTTCTCCTCATCTCCTGGTCAAGCCTAACATCCGATGACTTCTTCTGCTCTGATATTTTCTTAACTTTCTTTTTCTCAATTTCAATCTGTGGGTGAGAGGAAGAGAAGGTGTGTGTGTGAGAGAGAGAGAGAGAGAGAGAGAGAGAGAGAGAGACGCGCGCACACACACGCACGCGCACACGCACACGCACACACAAGCAGGCGTAGGGGGGTACAGAGAGCGAGAGGGTAGGAGAGAGTGCTGACACACCTGCTTAGAGAGACAGAGAAAGAGGGAGGGGGTGTGGATACACACCTGCTTAGAGAGCTCCCCTTTCTCCTTTTCCAGCTCTGCGAGGCGCAGGCTAAGTCGTGATCGCATGTTCAGCTCATCCTCCCACAGACGGTGGCTGTCCTGAGCATTGTGGGACAGCACATTCTGCTTCTGGACCTGAGACGGGGGACACGTTGACACCTTCAGCACTACATGGCCAGACTGGCCCGCGGGACTTTTACCGATACACAAGGCTGGAGACGCACCTCTCTGCTCAGCTGGTCTTCCAAATTCATCTTGCTTCCTTGCAAGTTCATCACCAGATCTTCCAAATGACCCCTAACCTACAGGAGACACAATAAGTAAAAACCCCACCTTTCAAAACACCACGAAGGAGAGAAACTTATAAAGTAAAGGTCAACTTACAATCTAAAGCATAAATACACATGATCATAATCATGCAACGTCAGATACATGCAGCTTTATCCTGTGTAAATTAAAGTGTGCCAAGCAATGCAAAGAGCAGGAGCCGGTAGATACTGTATGACAGAGAAACGGCATAACAATGAAGAGACCAGGGACCCGCCACCAAAACATCTCTGTGTGAGGAAGTTCACGAGGTACAATTTAAATATGCTGTATGCAAGGGCCTTGAAAGAGTTACTGAAACTGGAAGCTGGTGATTTTACGTTTTAAAGCCTGTTAATGTTGCTTTTAGAGGAAGTGCTCCAGAGAAGGCTGAAAAAGGTGACGGACGGAGGCAAACGCGACATTATAGATACCAACCCCTCTGCCAGGTGATGACTGCGGTGTCTGTGAAAAGATCAAACACCTTTAAGTCAAATTTTGGTGGAAGTGGAGAGCTTCATTGTGAAAACTAACAGCATGAATGTCATTATAACAGCGCAATGCGTGAAAGACTCGAGTTGTGCTGTGTGAATGGGGGGAGATTATATCTACACAGCACCTGGAAACAACATCAGACGTGTTTTCTTTATGCCAAATAGGTTATCAAAAACTGTTTTGTGAACTGAATCGGGGCAAAGAAATTCACCACTCTGTGTAAAATCAGGATGATTCCTGCTCTGCTGACCCAATACGGTAAACGAACAAAAACAAGTAAAAGTGAGGTCAACAATGTGGCAAATTATGGGGTGGGGGAAAGAAAAAAAAAAAAAAAAAGGTATACAATATCAAATGATGCTTTTCAAATGTATAAAAAATGTATGTATAAAAATAATACATTTTTAACAGCAACAAAGTACGTACCTCTACATTTACGTAAGTTTGACGTTTACTTATAAGGTGTCTTATCGATAAGTAAAAGAAGAAATATAAACGATATATCACCACCGCCAACACGACCGCCACGTTATTTATGAAGCAGACATGCATCACGCCGCATGGCTCACCGCAGACGCCTCCTGCGCCGACTTGTGCAGCGCCTCCGCCCTCTCAGCCTGGTGTCTGGCCGAGGCCTCCAGCCTGGCGTTGTCGATCTCCAGACGCTGCACACTGTCCTCCAGCTGCCTGACGGCACGCTCGGTGGCGGCGGCCGTGGCCAGCGACTCCTGCAGCTTCTCGCTGGAGGTGATGAGCTCGCGCTCGCGCTCGTCCAGCGCGGCCCTCAGCTCGTGCACACGCCGCTCCGTCTGCAGGTGCCGCTCCTCGCTGTCCTGCAGCTGTAGGGAGGGAGGAGAGGGCCGGTCGTTGCCGAGCACTGCAGAGCATCAGCACAGCGGACGGTGGGCACCAGGCTTTAGGAGCCCGTGCTCCTCACCTTCTCCCTCAGCCTCTCCATCTCCTTCTGCATCCGCGTTTTTTCCTCTTCCAGGTCACTTCGGTAGCGAGAGTTGACCTCCAGGGAGGCCTCGGACATAGAGAGCTTCTTCAAGGCGTCAGCTAGCTCCTGCTGCAGGTGCCTCAGAGTTGTCTACAGGGTAAGAAGAGGCACAGCCGAATGACGAGTTACAGGGCAGGTGTACAAGCATCTCACCAAACGTGACTGCAGTCCCCATGAGGCACCATGGTCGTACCTCCCTCTCCGCCCTCTCCTGCTCCTTTTTGCCCAGCTGCTCCCGGAGCTCCGAGTTGGCGCTCAGCAGCTCCCTGCTCCTCTCCTCCACCATCTTGACCCTCTCCTCGCTGTCAGCACGCAGCCTGTCCAGCAGCTCTCCGAAGCGCTCCTGGGCATCTGTGGCAGCGCGCTCCTTCACCACGCCCTTGTTGTGGGCCTCCTCCGCCTGCTGCCGGAGCAGCACGGCCTCGCTGAGCGCCTGCGCGAGGCGCTCTTGCGTGGCCTCCTGGCGGGCCGTTGCCCGGGTGACCTGTTCACGCTCAGCATGCAGGGCTGACTCCAGCTCGCGTGTACGGGCCTGCGCCTCCTCTTTCTCCCTGCGCAGCGCGTCCAGCAGCACGCCCTTCTCCGTGAGCAAGAGCGTGGCACGGTGGCACTCGTTCTCCAGGCTGTTGGCTTTTGCCTCGGCCTTGGCGAGCTGCTGGGAGAGGCTGTCGACGGCCTGACGCTGCCCGCTGAGCTCAGCCTCCCTCTTCTCCTGCGCCCGCTGCCAGTCGGCTCGCTCCCGCTGCAGGGCCCGCTCTGCCTCGGCCCTCGAGGCCTGGCTGCGCTCCACCTCCTGCATCGTCGCCGAGAGCCGCGTTCGGGCCGCCTCTGCCTCGGCTTCCAGCCTCTCCCTGGCCTGCCTCTCCTGCTCCAGCTTCGCAGCGGTAACCGATACGTCCGTCTTCAGGGCGGCCACCTGGCTGTTGAGCTGGTAGACCGTCTGAGCCAGGGTCTCCTCGCTGAGCTTCAGGTCTCGCCTGGCGTCGGCAAGCCTCTCCCTGAGCACCTCGTTTTCCTCTGAGAGCCGGCCCTCCTCCTGGCGGCTGTGGGCCCGAGCCCGCTCCAACTCCAGTTTGAGCACCGTCACCTCCTCCTGAAGGCGCTGGTTCTCCTGCACCAGCTCCGTGTCTCTTCCGCTCAGCGCTGACAGCTGGGATACAGAGTTGAGTAACATGAACACGCCGACGCACAGCGGTCGTATCGCACCAGTGTGAAGTTACAAGCACGGGAAGCTGCTCTGCATGCCAACCCAGATGTACGTTACCCTCAGTCGCGTTTAAAAATGCTTTACTGGCAAAAAGTAACACTACATTGCAGGTTTGTACAACCTGAACCGCGTATGACACGCGACGGTCACGCGTGTGCCGGGGGCTACCTCGGCCGTCTCGCTGACGCTCTTCTTGGTCTCCTCCTCTATCTCCTTCTGCTTGCGCAGGTGGCTGTTGAGGATACCCTCCTGGACGGCCCGAGTGTTGCGCTCGTATGTCAGCATGCGCTGCGTCTCACTGTGGTCGTCCTCCAGCTGTGCGCGCACACACACACACACACACACACACACACACACACACACACACACACACACACACACAATCCAATCACCACGTGACCTCTGACCTGCTTCATGCTGCTGACCTGACGTGACCTCTGACCTGCTTCATACTGCTGACCTGACGTGACCTCTGACCTGCTTCATGCTGCTGGCCAGCGCCCTCAACTCCAGCTCCATGCTGCTCTTGGCGAGCTCCAGCTTGTGCCTCTCCTCCGCCTCGGCGCGGTGCTGCTCCTCCTTCAGACGCAGCTGCTCACGGCTCTTCTCGTACAGCAGACTCGTGCTCCTGTGCCTCTCCTGCTCCTGCTTCAGCGCAAACCTGCGGCGGGCACAGTGGGCTCAGCCACAGCCTACGCACAGCTGGATGCAGGTCTCAGACATCGAGCGGTCAGGAGCTTTGAGCTGAGGAGCTGAAGTGAGGCAGGGCTCACCTGAGGTTGCTCAGCTCTGTCTCCAGTTCCACCTGGCTGTGCTCCAGAGATGCCTGGGCCTCCCGGGTCTCCTTCACCGCCTGCTTCAGGCTTGCGCGCTCCTCCTCCAGCTGCGACACCTTCTCCAGGAGGCTCGCCGCACGGCCCCTCTCCCGCCGGACCGTCCGCTCGTACTCATGGAACATGTTCTGGACCTTCACAAGGCTCACCGAGTCTGCGAGGACACGGGTCTCGTGAGCGACCGAGCCGGGCTCTGCGCCATGCACACGCCGACCTCACTCGAGCGCGCCGTACCGATGGAGGTGTGGTCCAGCTGCTGAATGAGCTGAGAGGCGTTGCGGTACCCTGACGTAGGGGAGTCCGCGTCTTCCGTCCCAGTGTCCGAGGACTGAGTGAGCTCGTCAAAGTCATCCAGAACGTCCGCCTGTCCGGCGACCTGCAGCAACCCACCATGCCGATCTCTCATTAACCGGCTAGCGTGCACATGGAACAGCCTGCCCAGCATCTCCATGACAGTTTACCTTCCCCTTTGTCTTCTTCGGAACAGCAAACCTGAAGAACACAAGTTAAGACTTCTCTCAGTCCACAGTGCATGCCTTTCTAGAAAAATATGGGAAATTAAACGGAGCCTCCTAAAAGCCACATAAAAAGTGAAGTTAAATAAGCACACTCACCTCGCCTCGTCATCCGACACCTCGCTTAAACTGCTGTCCTCGAACACAGACGGAGGAGCTCCGTTAATGCGGGCGCTGAGCCGGACCCCCGGGCTGTGCTCCATGGGAGGCGCCTGGGGGGTCAGCACCGCCCCCCCATCTACACTGTCCTCTTTCTGCGCTGAGGCCACACCCATTCTGGAGGACCAAAGAGCCGTCATTGCGAGACTGAGCTCTACAGCCATTTGCCTCGTGTTGTCATCCTTTTGTTAGCACTGATCCAGAAGCATGTGACTAAACGATCATCACCTGCAGCTGAACCTCACCAAAACTGAGCTGCTGATCATCCCAGCCAAGAACTCCATTCCCCAGGAGTTGACCCTGAAACTCGGCACTTCATCTATTACCTCTACAACATCTGCCAAGAACCTCGGACTGGTGACGGACAGCAACCTGACGTTCTCTGACCACATCGCCACAGTCTGCAGGGCCTGCAGGTTTGCCCTCTACAACATCAGGAAGATCAGACCATGCCTTACAGAACATTCTACCCAGCTTCTGGTCCAAGCTCTGGTCATTTCAAGATTGGACTACTGCAACTCCTTCCTGGCCAGTCTCCCAGCCTCTGCTACGTATCCTCTCCAGAGAATCCAGAATGCAGCTGCACGTCTCATCTTCAAAATTCCCAAATGAACACATGTCACCCCCCTATTCGTCTCACTACATTGGCTTCTGGTCCAGGCACGCATCAAATACAAGACACTGATGCTGACCTAAAAGGCCATCAATGGGACTGCTCCAGTCTACCTGCTGTCCCGAATCAAGAACTATGTCCCCTCCCGTTCTCTGCGGTCTGCCAGTGGGAAGAGACTGGTCTTACCTATCCTAAAATCTGGTAAACCTAAGCTCTTCTCCTCTCTGGCGCCTACATGGTGGAACAAACTTCCGCTAGCTATGAGGACTTCATCGTCCTTATCCACATTCCGCAAGCAACTGAAGACACATCTCTTCAGGGAGCACTTTAGTAATTAAACATGAACTCTAGCCATGATGCTACTCATTATGTTGTAACTCCAAAGTTGGCCACTTGATTTAAAGTGTGTATCTAGTTGTAATTTTCTGTTGCTTATGCTCTACTTGTGTGACAATTGCCAGATTTAATCGGGTGTCCTGTGATATTAGGACAGCACATATTGTTAGTAGATTCTCTAATACTGATTGACCTCGTTTGTGACATGCACGTGTACTATTATCCTTGTAAGATGCTTTGGACAAAGGCGTCTGCTAAATAAATAAAATGTAAAAATGTAATGTAAACGCTTAATTCCGTGCTCCAGAATTACAAAGTTACTGATAAAGGAGATCGTGAGAAATGCACACAGCCTGTCTGGGTTTGCTGACAGGTACCTTTGTGCGACGTCACGCTTTGCTTTGACCCCCCCTTTCACTGGTGCTACACCATCCTCATGCTCCCGCGGAGTAGTGCCGTCTCTTTGGGGCGTGTTGGGATCGAGTTTCAGAGCATCCAAAAGCTGAACTTCCTCCTCTTCACAACCCTGACGACACAAAGGTAATGAGCTACGACAGTGATGGAAATGTGTCTCTTACACACACACACACACACACACACACACACTATTTAGTGCAAAGTGACATATTAAAGCATTACTGTACAGGGAAAATTCCACAAAACCATGTGTAATACCTTTACAAAAACATCCATCAAAAACTGTATACAAGCAGCAACAACCGGCAGAATTACTGCGGCGTGGGCTGACAGATTAGCTTTCACAGGCAAACGACTCCCCATAACATTTTCTGCCAATTAGCCTAAATGTTTAACGCAGCATTTTGAAAGACAAAAAAGTTAAGACCCTTCAATTTAAGCCCCAGCCCCTCTAGAAGATTAAACCCTACAGAACCTGTCTGAGTCAAGCACTACCTGCAGTGTTAACATGCACAACACAGGACAGAAACTAAATCAGCTGTTTGATGAATCACTGAATAGCATCTCAGGGACAAAAGATGCCATCCATAACGACACAGCGGGTTACAAGACGTTCCATACAAAAAAAAACATGAAGGACACTTCTGGTATGGAAGGGTGAGGGGGACGTTCAGATGAGGTCACGCATACAGCTGGTTTGCAGAGGACAACAAATGTACGTCAACCTTGAAACTGGATGAAAAGGAAAATGACAAACAGAACTGAAAGGAAGAGCAAGACCAGAACCCAGTTCTACTTTCAGAACAGAAGTAAGCTTCTGAGGGACGGCTCATGGTGGAAGTCTTCCTCACACAGACAGGACAGAGGTGAAAGGTGAAATGGTAGTGAACTGAGGCTTTACGGTAACAGGAGGCACGCTTCTCTACCTCTCTGTGCAGCCTGGCCTTCTCCTTCTCCAAATCCAGGAAGACAACCTTCAGCATCCCTACCTCGTGCCTGAACCTCTGCAAGTCCTCCTCAAGCTCGTCGTCTGAGGGGTGCAGGTGCATCGCAGGGTTAGCGAGCGGAGGGGTGACCTGTGGGGACTCCGTCCTGTACGCTTCATCCTTGCCTGTTTGTGCGCTGTCGTGGGACCCGCCATCTCCAGCTGGGCCAAAGTCGCCTGGGTCTTCAGTGCCAGAGCGGTGGCCTGGTTGCATTTCACAGCCTACGTCTGGAATTCCAGCACTTGCCAAACATTCAATCTTTTGCTCCTCATTCTCCAGGTTCTTCTCCGCACTGTTGCTGCAATGTTCTGACAGATGTTCTTCTTCTGTCGGGGGACAGAGCATGGGACGGGGGATGACCTGAGGTCCGTGAGGCGCTGCGTCTCCACCAGACTGTGGGGTACCTGTGGACCCAGAGAGGGAGTCCTCCGACCTAGAGTCCACCTGTTCTACAACGAGGGCACCTGCAGGCTCAGACAGGGAGTCCTCTAGTCCAGACTCCGTCTGCTCCACAATGGGACCCAAAGGCATCTGGTAAGCTCGAACAGCTGGCTTCACATCCTCCTCTTCCTCACTGGACTCCTCTGGGGAACAGGTGTGAGCAACCTGTGGCCTCCTCTGCTGTGCCACCTTCACAGACACCTCCCCAAACCTCTCCTTCAGCTCCACTGCCACCCTGCGGTAGTGAGACTTCACCTCCCTTTTCTCAGGCTCCACCCAGATTTTCTCGTAACGCTTCTCCCACGACTCCTCCTCACCGGTATCACTCACACCTCCTTCCTCCTGAGCGTGCTCCGACCGGAAATCCAAACCTCCAGAGCAGAGCCGCCTGTTCGCATCTAACTCAGCTTGGACTACAACATCTTTCCCCTTTGAAAGCACCATAAATAAAACGCACGCAGTTACACAAGTCTGCAAAAGAAGAACAACTGTAAAACAGCTCTTCACACACACACACTGCCATTGAAAGATCACTTAATAGTCATTTTCAGCAAATTTGTTTTGTCCAAAGGGTGACCAGGAGAAATAAACCAAACCGCACAATACTGAGTGGCCTGCAAACCCGAGATCTTTCCAACACCATCACAAAATTCAGAAGTCATGCAGCCTGACTCCTCTGCCCTGTGCTGACTGTTTACAGTGCGGTCTGTCTGGCATTTGAATGGGTCAGGACCACATCCCACCTTCTCAGCCCCTCCGGCCTCTACGAGGTGTCCCCTCTGTCCTTCCTCTGTATCCACTCGGGACAACGATGAGTCTGGCGGCGACAATCGGACGACAGGTCGGTTTTATATTAAACACACAGTTCAACAGTAGGACTGTAGGATTTACCTGCTGAGAAAAACAGGAGTTCGCCTTACAGATTAAAATTTAACTGAATGTAACCTTACAGCCGCTATTTAGTCTGAACACAAAGTATTTAAATCAGATATACATGCTAAACACAAAGGAGTATGCCATGGAGCCGACCATGCGTATCGCTGTACAGAGGCCCCTGAATATTCACATCCCACACCGTCCTCGCTTCACACGGCTACCACGAGAGGCTTACTGGTTTCTGCTGTGCCAGAGCAGGGTTTCACCAGCGGGGGGACAGGAGACAGGAGTCCCTTTTCCCCTGCGGACGCCCCTCCTTCCAGGGACGGCAGGTCCACCCTCCCCTTTGCAGTTGTTTGTGGGGGAGGTGAAGGGGGACTAGAATCTGGCTCCTCTTTTAAAGGTGAGACCTTCAGGTCTGGGGGTGGAGTCTCTGTGTAGGCAGGAAGATCCCTGCTGGCAGTGCTGGTACTGTCCCAGTCTGACGGATCTGTGGACGTGTGGAAAAGTCCTGCTGAGTCTGATCACAGTACTCAAGTCCAGCTGTGAAAGCGACTCACCGCAAGCAAGGAAAACTCTAACAGGCAAACCCGAAGCACTCGCGTACCAAGAGCCAGTGTCCAAGCTAAATCTCCATTATCCGCTTATCTTTGTTCAGCAAGCATGGCTCAGTAAACCTACTGAAAGCAGCAGCACCATTCACTCCTATAACAGCAGAGAGAGAAGGAATCATACAGCTAGATGCTACTCACTCACCTGCTGCTTTTCTCTGACTTTCTTCGGTGGAAAACAGAAAACAAGACGCGTGTAAAGAAAACAAAACTGCACGGGGCTGAAATTACCATCTCAAACTGCTTGAAGCACGATAACATTTTACATACTGCTTGAAGTTAAACACTGCAAGCTGTGCTAAAGTCCTGCACATCCAAGCACCGTTTACAAGTAGTTACCTTCGAGATCATCGACATCGGCCAAGCCAAGCTCTTCCATGAAATCTGTAAAAGAAATTACTCAATTGCACCACAACACCAACTGCTGTTTTGACCACAGGATACAGAATAAAAAAAGAGTGAAGGTTATGGCGGACGCAGCGTTGACATTACCTATCTTTTTGTTAGCTTCGGCGGTCTCCTTGGTCACAGCTCGTATGGGCAGCTGCGAAACCTGCTGCGTTACCTGCACATCAGGCTGAAAACCAGAACAGTGAGGGTTACACTTACTGCCACATCACATGTTCATTACAGCTTGGGTTTTTAATTGGTAAAGAACGTGGGTTACCTTCACCTCCAAATCATCGGCAGGACTGTTACCTGAGACGAACAGAAACACAGACGTCAAAAACCGAGTGTCACGTGTTTATCCGACGCTGCCAACGTTGCGGCTCACACACTCCAGTGTAGGCATGCTAGCACTTAATGCCCGTCTCCATGCAGACCGACACAAAAGAGCTTCAGTGAGCACAGGACCGGGTTAGGAAGCAGCATTCGGGGTTAATACTGGACGGATCGCAGCAGGCGCGGCCCTGCGTGTGCCACGCTCAGGGCTGGCACCACCACGCCGCTCTGACGCCGTGACAGGCCGGCAGGCACGTGGCACGGTGAAACGTCCGTACCCTCTCTCTTTAGACCGCCCGGCCTCTCTACACTCCATGAGGACTCTAGATTAGCCACCAAACAGGTTCCCGGTGCGGTCATGAACGAGGGAATGTAGACGAAGTCTACAGAGGGAATAACACACTTCATTACCAACCAAATGTCACACCTGAAACACCTGCATGCCATAGAGAAACTACGATTCTAATTATCCTTAAACCAGTGATATAATCAAATGAATCCAGATCCTCATTTATTATTGGGGTGAATTTATATAATCCCCACTGAACTACTCTGGTTTTTCTACAGACTGCCAATGGCCAGTAAAGGAGAGAAGTCAAAAGGATGAGGCAAGACTAACTTTCTTCTAGTTTATTTAGGTTTTTAATTTGTGCAGGAGAAAACTGCTTCGAAGACAGCTGTGGGGAGTCAGTGAACACATACTTAGCCAGTCAGTGCTAAGAAATTACTCATTATTTCATTCTAGCAATAGACATTTATCTCAGTTTTTAAACATTTCCTCACTCACCTCATGGATAAGATTACTACTATAGCACAGAACTCAAATACCCATGTACCAACATAAAATACTTCAAAATAAAAATGTTTTAGCCCCCCCATCCAAACGACTAGATCCTTTTCAGAACTTGACACTTGCGTTTTCCAAGATGACCTGCTAGCAGGTCTTTAGATTTCCTGGTTTTAGAAACCCTTTCATTGTGAATTACTTTCTCCACACCTCAGCTCCACTCTTCACTGCTGACATTAATGCACTGGCTAGCCGCAGTACTTAAACAACATTTGCAGCTATGTGAAGTGTATTTGACAGAGTAATGCTAGTTGCTGTACGTGTTCCAAGTACAAAAGCCATGTTTTCTTTCCCGGTAAGAGCGATTGCTAACATCTCGCATAAGTGGTCCTTAGGAAGTGAAGACACGTCCTTACTAACAAAATGTCAGTTTTACATAAAATCCCTTCTCCTAATGCACAGAGAAGCACTTACTCTGACACACATAAGATCAAGTCCAATAGCAGCGTACCTTTCTTTGTAGAGTCGGCAAAGCGTTACTAGAGGAACGGTACAGACACTCTACGTTTCCTCCATAGCATGAACGGACATTACTGAGGCAGTATTCAGACAACTGAGCTACACGGTACTCCGTGTCTGCCTGGTTTACATGGTTATACGGGGCACAGGTGGGTGAAAACTAACAGGTGTGGAACTGGTTACCTGTGCTCATGTCCTGCGAACGGCGGGTTGCTTCGTTCTCCGCTTTAACGGGCGAACGGAGAGCAGCGGCTGAGGGTCTCTTCGGGCTGTCGGAGGCAGACTGAAAAACGACACAAGCAGGTGTGAGTCCAGAGTCACCCGACTTCTTCTCAAGGTGGACTCCACGAGTGAGCTTACCGAGTCCCAGCTGGAGTCCCCTTCATCTGCGCCGTCCTCCAGACCCAGCTCTGACAGAAAATCTGTACAGAAAGTTTGAAGACCAACTACCATCATACTAAACTTGCACTACAACAGTAACAAAAATACATTAAGAACACCTGCCTGTTAACACCTGTTAAAGTCCTGACCCTTTTTAACCTCAAGTGTCAACATTGAATAACTCAGGACTTGTCCTGCGGACCCTGCCTGGACCTCACTGAGGACAGTCTGAACACTCCTGCTGGTTAGAAGGCTGCAAACCCTGAAAACCAGTCACCTCTTTTTACATCTTCAGAAGCACGTCTGTCCCTCTCTGATGACACGTTGTCAGCATCATGCGACCGTTTTTCATCAGTCACAAAATCCCTGTCCTCCATATCATCTTCCTCCTCATCTTCCTCTTCCTGCAATTCTTCATCCTCAGAGTCATTCTCTGACAAATCTCCTTCCTAGGTGAAAACAAAAAAATTTTATTTTTAACAAACTGATTTGTTTGTTAACAGACTGACAAAGTAGCTCAGCTTAATTTTGTTTAAATGGTTTACAACAAAAAAAGCCTATTTGCTGTCTTACACTAAAGAACATTTATCTTGGGTTCTGTACAGAAATAGAATTAGGTCACCATACTTTCTTTAATATTACTCTATGTACACGACATTAAATTGTACTGTTCTGTACCAGACCAACTTTGCAGCAAAACCTTATATTTAAAAGCACATGTCTACTGCAAGGCATGGAAATACATTTATCCTCTTGTCTATATGAACACTTTGAGATTCTCCAGCTGTCACGTATTAAACATGCTGCACCTTTCTTGAGCCCAGTTCAGCCTTTTCACCTGCGACAGGTGTACCTTCAGCCCTCCAGCTTCACCTGGCCCCTGAGCAGGTGCCGTCGCAGCACCCCTGGACACGCCGCACGTCTGCCTGCACCTGTGTCTGGACCTCACGGCCCTCTGAGTCTTTAAGTGCTCACCTCTGGAGAAGGTGCTGTGAAGATCTCCCTCTTTGTCCCACTCACCGATGTGTTTTCACCACTATCTATGTCTGTAAACATTCCGTGATGATCCTCAGATCCACAGCTTCTTTCCTCTAAACTGCCTTCCTCAGTGGAATCTCCTGGAACTGGTTTAACCATTTGCCGTTTGCATCCTCTATTGGTTTGGTGTGAAGTTTCCAACGTTTCACCAAATCTGCCCACAGTGTGAGCAGTTGCTACATTTTCTTCAACGAATAAATGTCCTTCATCAATTTCAGTCACACTGGACACTAAATGCAAGTCTTCACCCTCATCTTCTTGAAGATCCAAACTCTCTACTTCTGCAGGAAATCCAACTGTTCTTTTAAGGAAGCCAATCGGTAATTGTTGCATCAGGGTAGAGTCAAACTCTAAAGGTTTCTTGTAACCTAAAATTCTCTCCATCTCACTTTCATTTTCCTCTTCATCAGAGAATCCAGACTCAACTCTAACAGCCGAGACAACCACATCCTCTCCAAAGCACAAGGTTTCCAGAGCTTTACCTTTTCGGCTGCTGTGGTCCGTACCTCCTTCAACATGCGTTTCTTTACGCTGAAGACACGTTTTCCCACCAGCAGCGTCCATAACAGCTCGATCTGGTTCAGCCAGTAGACCAGGCTCTTGTAAGCCTCCAGACAGCTGGCTCACTGCAACTTCACTCATAAAGTGGATCCCCAAACTTGCATCTTCTCTTGTACCACTAACTGCTTTAGTTTCCTCACAGGGTGCTACGCTTTCAGTTGTGAGGTCAGACTTGGTGACATGACCAGCTCCTTCATCGTCGTCATCATCATCATCTTTCCCATCTGAATCATAATCATCTTCATCATACTCATCTTCATCCTCACTCTCTTCCGACTCCTGTCCTTCACTTGCTGAGTGATCACTCTCACTTTCTTCTCTGCTGCTGGTGGAGTCTGGCTGTCCACCCTCCGGTGCAGCTTCCTTAACGCTTACTTTATAAAGCCATATTAAGAGCATCAGAAGGAGAAGAAACGAGAGAAGACAGCGGTGTTAAGAGAGAGCCCTTGTATTAACTACACGCACATTACCTTTCTGGATCTATGAAGCGGGGTGGAGGTCAGCAGAGGTGGTTTGGAAATGCAGGCAGGTGAAAGGGATTCTGGGTGCTGGGAGCTGCTGCTAGAGGGTAAAGTCACAGGGTGGGCGGGGTTTCGCTCCACTTTGCCCTCACTCTCTGGCTCAGAGTCATGGTCACTCCAGGTCCTAACAGCGCCTCCTGTTGCTATACAGTAGGACTGCATGTTATGACCTGAACTGAGAAGAAAAGCGCTGCTTTAAACTATACACATCAGTCCTTACCATTTTTCTTGGCTTTCCCTGCGGCACTGATCAGTTCTTTCAGGTTTAACTTCTGTGGTTTCTGTGAGGAAAAAGGCAAAGGAACATATCAGAAAACTGAAGGTCACACTTTTTGTGTCAGTGCTGAATGCATTGCTGAAACACGCTACCTTTGGGCTGAAATCTAATCCTTCCTCATCTGATGATGGCCAAGAGTCCCCAACTTCACTTTTCGATGCCCTAGAAACAAAGTACATTCAAGTACAAAAGCAACACTCATATACAAGTACTCCATAAATCAATTTTGTCTTACCGACTAACGGATTCTGCTTGCGAGTTGTCGTCCACTGCAAAATACAAAATTGAAACTCTTCAATGTTGTGCAGTATGCAATTTAATAATAAAATGACACTGTCTGGACTATAAACTGGTTTCCAGATGAAGTAGTACCAATAGGTGAATAAAACACCAAAGATTCCTGATCAGGCCAGTTTTTAAGGCCCAGGCACTGTGATAAAGTTTAGTAGCGCACCCACAAACAGTGCAAAGTCACCATCCTGCTAACGGCAGGTCTTTAACTTACACTGGCTAACTGAAAGACCATGATGGACATGGTGAAAAGCAGTATGTTACAGAACCAGGAAAGAGTGACTGGACCTAGTTGGCTATTCTAGTACAGTATTCAGTCAGTACCAAAGCAGAGACGGTCTAGTGCTGCTATCTCAGGCAGTACCTGTCCCAGCCTCACTCTCTCTTGAAAGCAGCAGCTCTTACGTCCCGGGATGAGAAGATGCAAGAGGAGCAGATGAGACAGTCAAATGAGCATCAGCATTCAACATGCATTCTACATGCACTTAGTATGCACTTAGCATGCGGCCGAGAAAGCAGGGTGTAAACCCAGACTCAAAGTCCAGCATGACTGAAACCTTTATGTTCTAGTCTGGTATTCAGTTGGTTTTGGCTTTGTTGTTGCTTTTAAAAAAAAAAAAAAAAAAAAAAAAAAAAAACAAAACTGGTTAAATATAATTTATGCAAAACGATAAAATGTTTTAACAGCAGCAAGAATTATAAGGCTGCCACAAGCGTCTAATTGTTTATCTTAAACCTACAAATGATCTCCGTGTACGCAAACACAGTCCCATCAATGCAAGCCAAAATAAAACGCATCCAGTCCTTGTTTAGTGATTATCTTGATTAGCATCCATTTGTATATATAATGGCAAGAAAAAAAAACATTTCAAACCGATGCATACATTTATGACCAAATTTCATTCGAATTACAGAGACCTTTGAAGAAAAAAAATATACAAAATGTTCAAAATGCCCACTTCATGAAGGATGAATCATAAAAGAGATTGAGGATGGAAGGCTGAAGCCGTAAGCACAGCCGGGGTCTGGGCTACAGTGATTTTCACTGTGCGATAATTTCACTTAACGACCCCATCAGTGGAACAAAACTTGGCTGCTAAACAAGGAGAGGCTGAAAAACAAATTCAATAAAAAAAAAAAAAAAAAAAAAACACAATAACAACACACACTGAACCCGAACTCTCAGGAATAAAAGTGTACACACACACACATGACCAGCGTGCAGTAAGTGACACTCGCTTCCTCTCAGGGCCTGGGACAGCTGTGTGTGTTGCGCTCACCTTCTCTATTAGCAGCCGGTCTCCCCAGGGACACGCCAGCCTCGGCCCCCCGGGCAGGGCTGCCAAACCTCTGCTGCTTCCCCCCCAGCACAAGTAAAGAGGGAGACTGCTGGGACTTCCTCTGTGTACCGTGCTCTATTATCAGATGTGAGCACCTGCAAGCAGGAGGAACACAGGTTTGAAACGAGAACAGCACAAGGTTCACACGCTTTCCTCACTGCAGTGACGGTGAGCCCTCACGCATGGTGACCGTTAATGACCGCGTAGTCGTCAGACGTCCACCCTTTCTCGTCCTTAATTGTGATATCTGCGTCGAACGTCAAAAGCAGACGAATCAAACTGATCTGTCCGTTACAAGCAGCGACCATCAAAGGTGTCCTAAAATTGGGGGGGGGGGAAATCAGGGACATATTTTAAGATACTTATTCTATTGCAAATAAAAGAATAAAGAGAGCAGCAGGCAGGCTGAATTACATGTCCACCTCCATGGAAAGCAACTACAAGATAACAACAGCACTCCACTAAAAACTACCTATATAAACGCAGTCACATGCCCGATTCAGCTCTTACCGTCTCCCTAGGTCCTGAGCGTTCACGTTAGCTCCTTCTTTAAGGAGAAACTCTACCATTTCCGTGTGATTTTCCGTCACGGCCAAGATGAGAGGCGTGCAGCCGTCCTGGACAGGAAGGCAGGCACATGAATTAAACCCAGCCCCACCCTGCGTGACTGCACCAGTGCCACAGGTGCTCACCCTATTCTGGGCATCGATATTGGCTCCATGCTCTAGAAGCAGGACACCTAACGGAAGGGCGGGGACAAGAGCAGCAAGGTGCAACGCCGTGTTCCCGCCGATATCCACCAGGTTGGGGTCTGCATTGTGTTCCAGCAAGATGAGGGCACATCGCTCCTGTTGGCACTGGACGGCCTGCACACAACAAACACCCGACAGGTCCTCAACAGTAACGTCTGCAACTGACTTTTATAGACCGCCACGGAAAACTCCTGCATTCACTCGATTTTTAAATATGAAAAAGCGGATGTATAAAACAGAGGTCCTACTTTGTCCTACACTGACAATGTGTTCTTAGGGCCTGACATTCATGGGCGAACGTTTATTTCTGCCATGATGTGAATATGCTGCTTATCACTCCGTATGTGCATTACAGGAAAAATGGGGTGACTTTGTGTTTTGGGCAGGAACCGCACGTGTGTCTGACCGGATGCACGTACCTTCATCAAAGGGGACCGATTCTGATTGTCACATAGGTTCAGCTTGGCTTTGTTTTCCACCAGGAACTGGACCACATCTGAATGGCCATGTGCACATGCAATGTGCAGGGGGGCTCTGAAAATAAAACTACTCATGTAACTAGGAACCTATGTCTATCAGCGACCAAAAGTCTGGAATACATCTACCAAGCAATACACAGAAGTGCATATCTCGTTTACTCTGCTGTACAGTATTTAACTTCGTACAAAATGTTCTCTGTATAATGTTGCAGGGATCCAAAGCTGCACACATCGCCATACCTGTTTTCTTTATCCAATTGATTTAAATCGTTCTTCTTCGCCAACTGTTTCAGTTTGGCCAAGTCCCCTGACGAGGCAGCCTTATGGACTTTGCCAAGGTCTTTCTCTTTTATTTCATATCCAGCTGACAGGACGCTACCAGTGTCGGACGAATTCGGGGAAAAGCCTTTTTTTTTTTTGGTGAAGCTGAATATTTTCTTCATCGTGGCTGCGAATGACAGCACGTCGGCCTCATCGCCCGCACAGGTGGCCGGCGCTCAGATCGCGTCGGAGGATCAACTCGAGCCTCTTCTCCATTGCTAAAAATAGACGTTCAAAGCAGATTAGCGCATTGCAAATATCACAGCCAAAATGACAAACCACAACCCCCAGCAGAATTTGTTTTACATGCACGTCTGCGCTTTTTGAAAACTCGCTGGCGTTGAGCATGACAACTGTGCGGCTCGCCAGCTACAGAGAAGCCGCCTGTCAATACTTCACCGTGCATCACAGACGAAGCGTTTCCGCTTACCTTTTAAAGGTGGAGTCTGTGGTGCTGACACATTATACGAGAATAATATCCCCTTTGTCATTAATGGAAAGAAAGCAGCGGGTTGCATAGACCTGAAAATACACAGAAACAAGGCGCAGATAGTGATTTGCAACGCGTAACCAAGGCAACCATCCCAGGGCATCGCAAAACAGAGGAGACATGCGGGCTTCTCAGCATTAAACCGCGACCGCTTGTATTTTGTCAGCTAGCTGACTGCTGTGCATTACCCTCCATCATCATCATCATCATCATCATTATGTGTTTACCAAGCAAAGCAGCGTTTGAATCAACAGGCAAGTCAAACCGTCGCTGGGGATCAGCCAGGTGGTGAGATGCGCACCGTAATGGGCTTAACTGAACTCTTCCTCTAAATGCCGAGTGAATAATTGATCACGAATAGATGAATAATTGATGCACGCCTCTGATACAGCAGCCGCCCGACAGCCGCGGCGTTTCAAAACATCTGCACATCGCCGAGCCGGGCTGGAGAGACGTGTGGGGAACAGGCAACCGGGCCAGGTACGTAGCCCGTCACACCGATATCCCCGCATCGGCCATTCGCTACACTGTTAAGTGACTGAGCATCAGCAGCCCAACATCGCCGAGGTGTGAAATAAGAGTGAACACACACGAGCGCGCGACATCTAGCTAACTACTGCCAGTTAGCAATGCGCACAGCCGCTGCACTACAAACACACCAGTCGGCCACGACGCTACAGTATAGAGCCTCTAAAACTGATAACGTACTGATTATGTTGTCGACACTACTGACTTTTAAATTCTTTCCACCTGTAACCAACTCATTATTTTCCTCCCACTGACCGCTTTGGGGGACAAACGGTGTTACCTTTGCTTCATACCGAGCCCTGTTAACCAATCAGAACAAACGGTGTGGCGTCTCGCAGGTGCACCAATCCGAATGCGCGTAATATTTGGTACAAAGCGGCATCAACCAATCAAATCAATTGTAGCTACATGACAGTTTGTAAGTTATCCAATGGCTGTGTGGTAGAAAGGGAGCGCCTACAAATGTTTGTTTTCACCTTCCCCGAAGCAACGCTCAGTAAGTCAATTGAAAGATTTTACCGTCAATGTACAAAAATCTTTTTAAAGTTTGATTAAAACGTGTTTGGCGCACTGTTTAAAATTGATCAATAGTTTGGATGTGATTTCTTTATCCAAATTAAAGAAATCACATTTATAAACGACATCAGTTACGAATTTGTAAAATAACGTGTACAAGTTTTTAAAAATCATAATCCTGGAAAACAGAATATTCATTCATAAGAGATGCGCTACAGCTAATTCAGGCTATTCAGTCTTTATTAAAAAAATTAAAGACCGTTTAAGAATAAAAAAAACAATTATAACATATAATTTATTATCCATAATTTATTGTAATATACCCCTGACAATCCTATTTAGAATGGACGTTCTTCTCATGTATATTTCTATTTCGTTGATCTTTTTAAATTTGTAAATAAACACTATTGCCACTAGATGGTGCTACCCAACTAGTTGAGTCTCTTGCCCGGAAATATCTGGCTCACTACTGTAATACAGCAGTATAGTACTTTGGAAATGTATGTCTCGTGTTGAAATAAGTTTATCAATTGGGAAAAACCCTCAGAAATGATAAAAACAAGGCGGCATTCGATATGTGTACAATAAAAAAATATATACATAATTGTTACTGTATAATTCCCTTGGTTGTACATAGTTTGTATGATAACTAATTGTATTTTTCCTTCCTCTTGTTGTGTTAATACTTCATTCAATAAAAGAACAATATATATATACACTTGTCTTGTGACTACAAATGAAAAAAGACGATAACAGACTCAGATGACTGCTGTGGTGGCTACTTTATTGCTATGGCAGGACAAAGCAAATTAATCACTGATAAAGATAACACGCACGGGCTTTCCTTGAGCAGTTAGGTGCATGACCGGAGGTCCATAATTGGAGATGCTGCTGCTGCAGGATGCCGATTTTATTTAAAAATTTGAGAGAGCCTGTGTTCTCGTGTTATAGTGAAAAATAAGTTTTTCAGGAAAACCCACTGTTGCATAAAGGGGAGTTAAATATAGATATACAAGATTCACCACATCCCAAAACGACTTCCTTACTGTTTTAAACTGATTAAGGTGATGTAGGCTGCACAGTGTAGAAAAATCATGTGCTTGTGTGTCTGCACGTGTTTGTGTATCCATAGTTGCACACTTACATAAATGACAATGATATGTGTGTCTTTGATGGGTCCTGCTGAGCTAACACAAAAGCACAAAAACTTCTGTTATTACTTTTGTGGACTTCACCATGTTGAGTGACAGAAACAAGTTCTGTCTGAAATTTCCAACCATTAGTTCTATAACTGACCCAGAATCCCATGAGGTAGATTGGCTCCTTTCTGCTAAAAAACACACAACGATGGTGAAGTAATGGGTGTCACCACTGCAGCTTGAAGCTTTCTTGGAGTTCCACCCTTTTAGTGACAACTGGCTCGAGCAGTTCCTTAAAACCGGCCGTGTTTCTGTGGGAGACACAACCACAAGCCCTTTCACACCTCCAACTTGCGCTGTAGGCTTAAACATGTACATAAGTGGGGAAAAACAGCAAATGTGCTTAATTTTATGATACAATGTCAGCTACAATATTATAAAGATGTTATTACAACTGGTTTAGCTAGTTTAATCTGCATTTCTTCCTTTGTGGACTAATTCCTAGACCAAATGAAAACTTTGGCCACCGAGCCACGGTTAATGTTCTCAAGGTGGTGTGCCAAAGTTTGCATTTGGTGGACATTTTACCGTGGTGAAAAATGTCATGTTACCTGTCTCTTTTAGACTGCAAGACGTATGAGCGCTCTCGTCTCAGCTGATCCAACTTTTCTTTTACAAGAGTTTTCTGCCGGTTTCTATCCTCCTGAATCACAGAGGCCTAGGTCAGTCCACAGCAGCCCACCCCCCCTCCCCCACAAGCGTGTGTCGGCCTCTCCTTCCCTACTCGGCTCGCATGTGGTCAGGGCAGCCTGGTCCACACGGCATGGCACATGGTGACGCAGCGGTGGGCGGGACCTGCCTTTCTGAGATTTTCACTGAAGCTCTTGAGGCCGTCGCTTTGCTTGTGACCCAGAAGGTCTTCATCAGACTTCTTGCTTTGAACGATCGACAGACGTTCCTGAAACTAAGTTTTGGTTTGGGGGGGGGGGGGGTCATTAAACTCCTTACCCATTACACTAATTACACTAAAGCTCATAGGTGAGACTCGTGACAAAAGGCAGACTTACACGCAGTATCTGCCTCTCCTTATCTCGCTGGTATTTGCTCTCCACCTTCCTCTTCATGTCCAGAAGGCTCTTCATCGTTTCTTCTCGCTGCATCTCAGACACGTGCACCACTGTCATCTCTCTTGGGATACCTGTACCCCCCTGCAGGAGGAGGGTACAATTAAACCACTTTAGCCTGTTGTTAATGACCTTTACTTAATGAACACCGACCTTTACATTTATTTGAAATATTTTTCAGAAACTGACCTTTCCTGTGGTACCAGTATAGGTAAAACCTTAGTTTTCCACTAATACCCACTTTATAGGATGCCTCCTGAAGGTCTACAGCCACTTCGCTACACCTGACAAAGGCGGAATTGGCTTGAGATGATGAATGAATCCCTTTGTGGTCATTGTTGTCCTCATCCATGTCATGTGCGACCTCAGTTTCACATGTCATGAGTGTCTCTGTGGCCTGTAAAAACAGGAATTGGAAGCAGCTTTGTACCGGGTTTCCTGTACAGTGACACAAGTCACAGATGTGTGAACAGAAAAAACAGTCCACCACGTCTAGTCTTTAACTTATAGAACTCGTGTTACTATAAGTGCCAGCGGCGTCGTTGAACGGTGGAGACCTTCGATAGGTCCCAGGGCCCGTCGCTGTTAGGGGCCTCAAAAAACACAACCACAGATAACACCTTAACAGAACATAACATCTGACATGATGTTTTTCATGGTGCCCAATGTCTTTGGTGGCGGCCCTGGCTTGTGCTCACCTGTTTAAACGTTTTGTAATTTTTCAACGTTCCTGACCTAGCTCAAGTTAAAGTTTTTCTCGTGTTGCTCACAGGTTAACATATGAAAAGCAGATTAGTTAACGATGACATCAGAATGACGCATTCAAAAAAGCTACTTTTAGAAATGCACTTTCCAGTCGACTCATTTAGCCCCATGCTTACTGTGACAGCAACAGCGTCACCCTTATCACACTGGATCAGAGAGCACGCAGCGTCTGGGTTTTGCTGCAGGAAGGCAGACCCTGGCAAGGGCGTGGCACGTGTATCTGCATGTGTGTCGTCTACGAGTTGGTCGCTGTCTGCCACCTCCTGTCCTACGCAGACGCCTGCTTCGCTGCTCAGGGACGCCTCCGGGGACGCCTGAGGGACAGAGTGTTTCAGTTGCGTGTCGCTGGATCTGTGGCAAACGCTAAGGTTTTAACTCTAAGTGAGAAGAGCGCAACACAGAGGTGAGGGACAGCCGTTTCTTGCTCACACCTCACTTCTCCTGACGTCCTGGGCTGACTGGCTCCAGGCCATTGCGATTACTGAGCCTTGCTTCTCCATGTTGATGGACTCCAAACAGCTGCTGTCTTTTCTCACCTCATTACCTGGACCTTCTCCTGGTTCACAGAGCACCTCTAGAGAGGGAACCTCTTCTGAGCTGAGGATGTTTCTACACGCTACAGAAGATACCGTATCTGGTCAATATCACAAAAATCTGGAGAACCTCTACTTTTGTAGCTAATGCATGCCCAGGGGAATGTGTAGCTGTTGAAAAGATCAGGGGGCCAAGTCAAGTTTGCCTGGGGTTCTCTGTTGCTTTGCTATAAAACCCCTCCTTTTTCAAGGCAAAATATTCAGGGCTGGACTTAAAATATTCTGGGCTGAAGCCCCGAATGATCTAACCTAACGAAGCCACTGTGTATAGCAAAGCTTTTCAAAATGTCTGCATGAAAATTCTGTAAAAGTTATTCCAAAAGTATTAACCAGCCCAAAAACTTTTTCTCTTACTTCTGTCTGACGGAGTGTCCTGGTCATGTGTTACAGTCTTTCTGGGGTTCCAATTTTGGCCCATACTGAGCACCTGAACCTCATGTAATTCAGCTCCAGGTGTTTCTGCTGTATTTTTCCCAACCTGGAATGAAGAAAACACATGTCCAGCACACGGTCTGAGCGAGCACAACTCTGCCTCCACGTGTCAGTTAACACCAAAGAGATTCACTTCCCTTTGAAGACACCCCATCATAACGTGGTCCAGACGTCCGCGGCCAGCAGTCGGACATCAGCAGCTGATACAAATTGGTAAGTCTCTGGTCCTGCAGTTCTGCTCTGTATTTTTCTTCTAGACTTTCAAGATTTTCTTCTTTCTGATACAGCAGGGGGGATAATGTTAATTTTCTGATACACTCATACAAAGAACAAAGACGACCATGTAGGGGTTTGCAAAAGCAGAAAGAACACAGACCTGGCACAGCAAGTCTTTAACACAAAACATTTTAATATGCAAAATATAGAAAATGTTAAAATGTGCCGTTTAATAAAAGAACATAAAACAGTGTAAACATGAAGTGTCAGTGTAGTGTAAACATGAAATCACATGAAGAACGTGATTACGCCACCAAAGCGTGTAGGTGAGACCCCTTCCACTGTGTTTCTCCTAAATCTCTGTACTGACTCCACCCAGCCGGCTTGACATAGCCCTGAAATTCCCAGCAGCCTCTGCAAAGCCAGCCAGGCTTCATTAGTGGAGGCATCAGCATCTCTGGCTGAAGAAACTAGCTGAGTAACAGTCAATATGTGACAAGACGGGGTACACGGCCTGGCCGCTGTAGGATACTGTAGCAGAAGTGGGCCTGAGATGTCGAAATTGTTCTTACCTACACAACTAATCATCAGTACCAAGGGAAGACATGAAGTAGAGGTGTTGGGGGGGGGGACTCCAGGAAGTGGGAGGTGAGTCATGCTCAGTTATGGATGCTTCTAAAAGTACCACACTGGACACAAGCGGTGACTCACTGCCTCCCACAAGGCCTGAAGCACGGCCTGGACCTCGATCTCCTGTAGCTCCAGCAGGTGTGTGAGTAAGGACAGTGCGCAGTCCCCCCAGGTGGGTCGCCTGGACGGGCCCTCAAGCACCGCTCGCACCTGCCTCAGCCTCGTAACACACGGTGCTCTCATGGTCGCAAGACATTCTGGGAAACTCTCTACAATACATCCACCATAACACAAGAATAAGGTGAGGGTCAATGTCAAGGCAGGATGACAGCAATGGCCAGGGGTTGAATACATGAGCTAAGACGCAGTGATGAGAGAGGGGGTGGGGGGGACAGACATACCTGTGGCAGGTGAGGGCTCCTCCTCAAAATCTGTGAGCTCCTCTAAGGTGACACTGTGGAGGACCTCCATCAAACACCACCTCTCCCTTTCATGGCACTGTAGGACTATCTGCAACACCACCTGTTTCAAATCCAGACACACCTGAGATTTGTTCTGTTCAAAGACAGAAAAGCCTCAACCTGGAAACAGACAATAGATGTGCCGGCTCTTCCTTTTAAACCACATCTTCCTTTTCTTTCACATCAGCTTTGCTTTGAAGCCAGAAGGAGGAACGATTTCATCTGTAGCAGATTGATACATTTCAGCATTTCCTGTGCTGAGAGCACAATCTGTGCTTTGGCGCACGTCATACCTGCTGTGAGCTGTGAAACAGCGCCACGCTGCCTCCGCTAACCTCCCTGGGGTCCTCCTCAGCCAGCCAGAACCTGGCTAGCTCTCTGCTGTGCAGCACATTTACGTGTGGCCTGGGAGAAGTATTAAAAAAAGAAGTCCCACAATTCCACTCACAAGGAGGTCAGCCCACTTATTTAATTATGCATTAACTTTTGATTAAAGGATTATTTTACATGACACTTCCCATTTCTGATGTTAATGTGAATATATTACTTTGTTACTTAGTTTATAATGCTATCCACTACAAAAAATCATTTACATATCCGGATATGTAAGCAGTTCAGGTCATAAGTTTGTACTTTTACAGCCAATCCACACCGAGAGCATTTTTAGCTGCGTTTTTTATGTCCGTCACTCACACGTCTCACGGAGCTGACAGAATTCTATTTTGTCAATCCACACTGGAAGTGAGACACGGGCGTGACATGATAAATATATGTTAAAAGGTGCTGCAGGTTTTAAAATATGGTTCGAGATGATTGACGTCACTGTGACATTACGTTTCACTTTTTTCCCTCCGTCCTCCTATAGCCAGCAGGAGGAAATTGTTTTAAATTACTTGATTTCCTTCTAAAACTACACAAAAACTTTGTATTCACGGTTCATCTGCAGATAATTTATGTTGTCAGTGAGGAAGAAATTCAGCCCAACCATGCTGTTCCTTCATCCAGTGGTCGCACACACGGTTCTGATGACAGAAAGGGAGAACGGAGGATGGATTCCGTGTGAATTGAACGAAATGTTGCTTCAGTAGCGCTCGTGCAATGCTCACGTCCCGCTTACAGTGTGGATTCCCAGTGTAGCATCAAAACATCGCACGAGTGTGTGTTCCTAAGCACTGTTCTCCCATTACGTGTGAATGACCTCTGATGTGTTCTACCTGGATATGTACATCTTTAGAAGGTCCTAAGGCAGTGGAGAGTAAGCGTAAGAACAGGAATCTGTGTGTGAGCTTCACATGCTGAGCGATGACGGGTTAAGCTCACCACTGGTCCCAGCTGCGGCCGGCGGCCAGCATGGCAGCTTGGGAGTTCCGTTCTCTGTCTGCCCTCATCACCGTCAGCTTCACGTAAAGCGACAGCAGCTCCAACCCCGTCATGTCCAGGCTGCAGGGGCCAGGAGGAAAGAGGAAAGGAGGGGCCTGAGACCCATCAATAATGCAGCACGGTGTGCTCCGTCACGCTCCTTCACACCCCCTCACACCCCCTCACGCCCTGGCCCAGAGATCACCAAGGTTACGCTGACCTTGAATTAGTTATGAAAGTCTCTGGACTGGCTTTGGGAAGCACGCAGAACCCACGAGAAGAAAGGATGTTTTTAATGTTTCATCAAAGGAGCCTCGAGCCAAGTTCAGCCACGGATCCGCCAACACAAGCCATGTGAGGCTAACAGGCAGCACCAAGGCTGACAGTTCTGGTGAGCGGTGGCTGCACTGGAGAAGCTTTGATGACGACACTGTTTTTGTATGCATAGTTTCTGACCTCCATTGTGCTTCACAAACGATGCTGTCTCAAATCTCTCTCATTATGTGGATCTGAGGGTGAATGCGCACAGAAGAAATTGATAATTTTACACAATATCATATAAATCGTATAGGCAAATCTGAATTTTATGTATGTTAAAATTGTGTCTGGAGAGTTTGTTTTTTTGTTTAGTGGAAATAAAGATTTACTGGCTACTGGCTTCTGTGACGAGTTGGCACCCTGCCCAAGGTGTCCCCCACTCTGTGCTTCCTGGGATGGGCTCCAGGCTTCCTGTGACCCTGAACTGGATGACCAGTATAGAGGATGGATGGATGGATGGATGGATGGCTGGCTACTGGCTTTACTTTCCCTCTACGCATGTAGTCAGATGTGTTTATTCTTGAGCAATCATTCTTGTATATACACACAACTGAGGCAGTTTAAACATACCAATAGAGGTAAACTATGTTTAGATTAAGGAAGGATACCTATGAAAACACAAATGTATAGACACACACACACAATCATGTGAATTTTTTGTGCTATTTTCCCAGGATTGAAAATCCTGTCACTGACTGTTGTTCTAAAACCTCTAATACTGTTGCTGGCCAAAACCACCTTGCTCCTCACCTTTTCATAAGGAATGCCAGCTTGCGCATTTCCACCAGACGGCTATACTGAAGCTCTTTGAGGGAGAACATGGCTGTCCATTCCAGAACCCTTGAGTTCACCTGCTCGTGACAGCTCTTCAGAAGCACCTTTTCTGAGCTCCTGGAACAGAGGTTCACGTACACTCAGGACAGAACATCACAAGTAAGAGCTGAGTACACTGTTCTTTTTTACAGACAGTTGTGTCAGTTGTTCTTTAAAATTGAGAAAACACCAGTGTAGAGTCTTTGAAAAGTCAAACACAGGTCAGTTTGCAACTGTGTACTCTAGCACCTCTAACAAAGAGAACCTGTGTACTCTAGCACCTCTGCGCACCTGTGTACTCTGGCACCTCTAACAAAGAGAAAAGTGGCCCTGATATTTCATCGCATCAGAATTTAATTTTGAACAAGTACCGGTAGCATCTGAGAGCTCCAGGTAGCTTGCACAATGAGACTGGGTCGGCGCCATCCAGGACCTCATCTGCCAAAGCCTCCAGCTCCTCCACCCTCTCCTCCTTTTGCCATGGCAACAGTGCATCCCAGAAGGCCTTGCCTGCAAAGACCCACAAACAAGGAGCCTTCAATCTTCCTAGTTCTAGCTGTATACTGCATTGCTGTTAGCATTGAAATAAGTGGGCAGTGAAACGTCCAACAGATATCCGAGATCAATGTAATTCAGCATCAACTGTTAAATGGAGATGCAACTAGCTGAAAGATGGAAGTATTTACACAGCTCTGTGCAGACAGAACAGCATTTGTCAGCCCTACTGAAGATATGTATTTAAACAAATTATATGCCATGCAAGACCAGAATATGCTGTGTACATGTGTAATGATTTTTCATGACTGTGGAGAGACCCTGAGCAACTTTGTTACCAAGGTGATTTTCGAGCATCTCGCAGTACAGCTTCCGCCTCAGAACGTCATATTTGTCCTC
Source organism: Chitala chitala (assembly GCA_025773905.1). NCBI lineage: Eukaryota > Metazoa > Chordata > Actinopteri > Osteoglossiformes > Notopteridae > Chitala > Chitala chitala. Next base: position 53,704 of record JABJVR010043074.1, read on the forward strand.
CATATCCTGAAGTGGGTCGGTCCTGAGTCGGACTGTCTGCTCTGTTCTGTTACTGCAAGCCTCTTCCTCACTGCCTCCTCTGTTGTACAGAGAGGGCAAGATGGCAACCAAACCAGATTTTGCCAACCTACAAAGGAAGAGTTTGGTGTTTTATCTGAAAACAAGACTTCTTTACATTATGATGTACACATTTCTCTCCACAGTTCTTATCAGTAGGAGCACAAGGACAGAATAATTAAACGTACCTGATTTTTTAAGTAAATAACATGAAGTTTTCTTGCATCCATATTCTGCTCATTTTCTATCAGACCAAATTCTTACACAAACAGATATAAGACACCCTCCCTGCTTGATTTGCCATTCCTGAAATATGTTGCAAGCTTTCTGTTCACATGGTAACACCCACACCGCTTTGTGTTTCTCCAGACGTCCCCCTTTTGTTGGTCTGCTGGTGGGAGGCTGTTAAGATAATGTTTCTGGCATAGACATCAAATACACTAGATAGGACAAACTCACTGCACTACTAGCAAATACTGAAGGGTGCTAAAGCTGTAGTGGAACAAAACTGAACTGAATAATCAGCTGTATTTGAATATGCAGATGGAAATAGCAAACACCTTGTAGTAATGTCATATCCTTACTGCGGTTAGAATAAACACTATTTTCTTATTGTAGTGTTTTGGTCACCCTCATAAGTGAAGACTTATCCCTTAAAAATACTTTGTAACCCTTTCCAAACTTTGATGTTTAAAGACTATTTTTGGTAACTTTAGCGATCTTCCAAAAAAAAAATCTTTGTAAGTTATAGAGCGACGCAATAAAATCCATGGTTGAAACTCACACTTAATCCTGCTAAATAAAACTGGACACAGTTTGTAGAGCACTGTGAAAATGTCCCATTAATGTCCTGTCTAGTGTGTATCATCTCTATGGCTTGTCTACCACTGGTGCTTCATTAAGGGACGCCTAACACCATTAATCTGTCCATGTGTGAGCTCAGTGATGCCTTCCACCGCCAGGAGACAGACCCTGGGAAATGCTTTGGATATTTCTGAGTTGCGTTTGTACTGAGGCAGTCAGCATTAATGCGATAACACGCGATTACATTTATAAGCACAATAATGCATTATTTTTTATATTGCATTAACACGGCGTGCAGCACGTGGCAGAAATCCCGTTTTAGGGTAAGAACAAAGCGTTTCTGAATTGCTCTTTTTCATGCATTATTTATCTAGTCCAGTATCATACAGAAGCCCGTCGTGTCGGATGATGATCCAGACTATGTGATTAGGTTCCAGAAGTGCTTTACTGCTGCCCTGCCGATGACTAAAGATTCCCTCAATATCCACTGGCTGAAAATGACATTAGTGCTCCACCCCCGTTTCAAAGACCTGAAATGTCTCCCGAAAGCAGAAAGGGAAGATGTGTGGCTGAATTTAAGGCTAACACTGAAAAAAATGCCTGCCTGGTCACCAACAGACTCTGCAGATCCTGAACCTAAAAAGAAAAGGCCGCTCCTGTTATAAGCATCAGATTCGGAGGATGAAGCGGAGGGACTCGCTGATTCATCCGTGACCCATTACAGAGGACAGCCCGTCATCAGCATCGGCGAATGTCCGTTGCAGTGGTGGGCCAAACATTCGGGTGCACACGAGGGTTTGGCACAACTTGCACACAAGTACTTGACGTCACCTGCTACACAACGGCCTCGTGAGAAGGTTTTCTCACGCTCGGGTCATACAGTACAGATAGAGAGAGCCGCACTGCCGTGTGAACATGTGAACAAGCTGGTCTGTCTGAACAGCTGGCTCGGTGAGGGAAAGTAAGGGACTGTGTTAACCCCCACATCACCAGACTGGGTAGTGATTGTGGGGATAGACTTTGTAGAATGGAGTACAGTGGACTTTCACATTACTGAACTGTACATTGCATTTTCAATTTTTATTTTCTCTAGAGGGCATTACAACAAAGGCCTGCCTGTTATACATGGTCTACCAGTGTAAAATATTTTGTTAACCTTTTTGGTGTTATTATACTTGAAGAATTATTTGAATTATACCAAGCTACTGCCTTATTTGATCTAGATAACATTAATGTATTTTGTGTAACCATAAACAAGTACTTTTAATAATAGTTGCTGTGCATTCAAAAAAAATTCTGTGTGACCAAATGTGTAACTGATCACATGGTTAACTTACATAAACTGTGCGATTAACAAAATTAATTGACTGACAGCCCTAGTTTATGTGCCACAATTAGCAATTAGTTGCTCTGGTTATTGTGAAAAGATTTACTGATTTTAAAAAGCCAAGTCGTTTGCTAAGCCTAAGAGCTTACTGGATTCTCCCCAAGGTTTTAACTCCAATAAAGCAGAGCAAAAAATTACATACAAAAACATTTAGTCCTTTTTTCTTCACGTTCACAGAAATAAACGCTGAAGAGGAAGAAACGAAAGCCGTGTGTTTGTGTTTTGTGAATACAGCCGTAACACTAACACCTTGGCGTCTCTTCATCCCTGCTGGGCGTGATACTATACCTGCTGCACAGTCTCTGCCCACGTTTTTTCAGTCTCCACAAATACAGCCTCCTGTCTGCTGTCTGCTCCCTGAAACCGGTCTGGAAAAACACAAATAAGTCCTAAAGTTAAGGGTCTATTTGCCCTGACAACAACTGAAGAAAACCCACTTTATACTGCACATGGGAAGGGGAGAGATTTATACCTGAAACACCTGCTTCTTCTGGCATTGTCCCTGTGAGCAGGGATGGGTGCAAGGCATCATGGGTAGGGAGCCATTTCCTGTGAGCAGTACGTTATTGATATTCTCATCCTCCTGTATGTAAAGTCTTCCTGCATTTAGGATGTGGAAATCCCAGTAGAGCTGCACAGAAGATGGCATCAGTTGTTTAGTGGCTCAGCAGAGCTAAGCATTCACTACAGTGTACTCCTCCTCCTGCTGTTGGTCCCAGTAACCTCTGCTCATATGGATCTCTTTGTCATTAATGACCCTTTCTGCTTTATTTACATGCTTAAATGTGACTCTGCACCGAGTCCATCTTGCAGCTCCCTTTCTGAACGAGGTGACCTTCGAGCGACTTCGAGCGACTACCTCCTCACTGATGACACGATTCCTCTCAGTCTCCACAAGGGCATCCAGAAGCTTCCCTGCATGGCAAAATGAACTTTCACTGCCCCCAGTCACCTGTGATGAGATTTTTTTAACGTCACACACAACCATAGCTTTTTCTGCTTGGACACAGGTGTTGGAGAATGTGTGATGCATGCTGTCCCTGAAGCTCCGCCCAGCTCGCCTTCCTAATGGCTTGCTCCACCTCTTGAGGGTCCACGGGAGCATGTAGCACTTTCTTGTACGCACAGCAGATCTCCTTGACGGTGAGCTTGTCCTCTGCGGACACACCCAGGGCATCATAGAGCACGGAGAGGTCTGCTTCCATCTTCCCGCCAAAGGTGATGAACAGCCTGGGGCGATGCAGGGCCTGTTGGCATGGGAAAGGTTCAGGTGACCTCAGACCGATCACACAGATGAACATCAGTGCAACAGCTGGCCAGCTGTGAATCTTTGTGGTGACCTTCTGAACAGCACCCACAGTTTTGCATGACCCAACAAGACCTCAAACCACGGACAAAGTCAGCTGTTGAACACTACTAAAGAGCAGGATGGGCAAAGCTTCTTGTACATTGTTGGTTCAAATCCCTATTGACACCTACTGTTCCACGAGAAAAATATTTAAACCGAATAGCCACTATAATATCCAGCTCTGTATCATGTGGCTACAGTACAAAGACAGTCCTGATAAAATACAGGACAAGCAGCAGAATTAATAAAGACAAAAACTAAGAACTGCAAGGTGTAAAGGAGAATGTGTTTATAGTTGGAATGGAACTCTTGCTAATTTGAAAATGTGGTAAATTAAATGTATACATTGTCTATATTCATTTAAGCACCATAAAGGTGACTGTAATATGCTCAGTTATGTACCAGAATCACTGTGCTTATAATGGAAGCTCTGGATTTCCTGTTCTACACCTTCTTAATCAAACACAGTCACTTCGTTTTCTTCTCTTCACTGGCTCTGTAATTTAAGTGGGAAACCATCTACGATGAGATGCAGACTTTAAAAACCGAGAGACGACCTCTCCGCATGCGACTTCACACAACACCCCCACATGACATCTTGCTGAAGTATTTTACATGTTATTGCTCTTACCCTTCAGAATTTTACCTTGCGTCGCCGAGAAATATGCTCTGTACCAGGGTTGTAAAACTAATAAACAATTTACTTTTCTAATTGCAAATAAGCAAGCATTTATTGACAGTTAAATAACCGACATAAACCATGGTAATGATTTATCAAAGAGAAGTATTTCACTTTTAAGGTTAATTAGAATATGAATTATAGGAGATAAGGACCAGTGTCTTACCTTGTCACTGTGGTGAACTCCTGCATCTGAATTATACATGCACCAGGTACAATTGCACCAGTTACCATGACGACCCCTGGCTTCAGTTGCAGGCCACTGAAGGTCGCTACTTATAGCACACTCATCCGTGCAACAGGTGACGAAGGTAACTGAACACGGTATTTGCATACACATTTTATCTCAAGGCAAAAATGAATTATCCAACTTGAGTGCACCGTAGTGACTTTTAAATCCTGTTATTCACTTTGAATTTGTGCATTAAATCAATGAATAAATCTAACTTAACAAATGGGTTGCCATTAAAATTGTAGAGTTTTGTACCACAAGAGGGCAATAGAGGCATGTAAAAATAATTCAGTAAGTTGAGAGGTGCTGGACTAACGCCTGTTGGACACCCTTAACAAACAGGAAGATAAAAAAAACCGTGTGTGTGTGTGTGTGTGTGTGTGTGTGTGTGGGAGGGGGCTGGTTCATCAATTGAAGTGATGAGGAAAAATGGGAACTAATTGCTTCTGTGTTTTTGCGATCAATAAATGATATTGCAGGACATGTAGGCTATTATCTGGTTTCTTGTATTGCAATCAAGAATCAGCCCGTTTCTGCAGGGTCCATATGGACATAAACACTCATTCAACATCATACGCCCATGTTCGACGTAATCTCTTATCATTGTGCATTTTCAGAAGCAATTAATGTCATCATCGCTGTGGAGAGAGTGGAACAGACTTTAATTTTACACCAATCAGACATGACGAGGGTTTACATTTGTTATGAAGAAAGGTCGATGTGGGCCTTTGCAGATCATTTTTCAGTTGTGTTATGCAAAAATATATATAACCACCCGCAGGGAGTATCTCCATGCAGTTAAGAAGCAGCAACGTGCATGCCAATTGCGAGCATAAACACGTGTACCTTTGTCCTCAGACAAAACGAAAAAGGAAGAGGCAGCCGTGCAACTCACCTTTACACGGCTTTTCCTATTATGTCAAAAAATGGCCGTTTGGTGTTCGGCAACATGACAGATCCATTCACTGAAGGACATAATTGTCTAACAGAAATGTGCAAACGCGTCGATGGATTTTCTGATCTGGCAGCCGGGCTCGCGTCGTGTCGATGAGCCACAAATATCATCGCTTTTCTCTGGCACTCTGATACATTACAGTTATTAAAAGAAGATACAGGCCTGCCGCAGGGCTGACCAAGTTTTTGTTGCTTTGCGCTTTCTGTGAATTGGTTTAAAGAATGATGGAGGATATTTCCTCCATCACGTTACTTCTTGATTGAAAAGAGGAAACCTTTTGGTGAAAAATTAATTATCAGTCATCATCGGTAAATGCTGTTAATGCTGGATTCCTGCTGGCTGCTTCAGCAGGTACAGCTGTCCCTTGATGAAGTATCTAGATGTCTGTTCTAGTATCACCTAGTCAAAGGAGGGTCCACAGAGTCCATTACTTTTGTCCTGACTGCTTTTACAGCATCGTGCAATTCTTTATTAGGCAAAGTAGTTTTTCATCTTACATGTTGCACTTAAAACCTTTGAATTACCCATTTTGTTAGTCTGTTCTAGTGTTCTGTCATTCAGGGGATAAAAAAGGCCAAGCAGATCTTTGGAGTAATCAGACATGGAACACGAGCCGCTCAGTCCTGTGATACACTTCAGCCTAGCACACGCTGCATAGTAAAGTCAGGACGGTAAATGGTCCCACTCTGTGAAGACTAAAGCGAACTCTCAGTGCAGTGTTACATTTTAAAATATTGTGTTAACAACACCAGAGGTTGTATAGCGCTACAGTGTTACTTTAACTCCGTAAGTGTTAATTCTTTCACTCTCAGGTTTACACTAGTTATTTTTACTGTGTAGGAGGACCACACATAATCACACTGATCATAGCTAATGTGTTTCACTGTAGGAGTCCAAGGATGAGGCCAATGGGGTTATTAAGCTGGAAGGACTCTGTTAGAGGGGCAGAAAAAACATGTCTGTCTAATGCTGCACAGCCCCAACTCAAACAGAGTAGTTACACCTGATCCAGGACAGACCCCCAGGTCATCACCCCTCACACTCTCTGATCCAGGACAGACCCCCAGGTCATCACTTGTCACATCACAGTGGAGGAATACGACTGCAGAGCCTGACTCCCCTTCTCCCCTTCTGTCAGGGCTACCGCACTGCTAGATTATAAAAAGTGCTGATGTGACCCAACCTTTGACAAAAAGCCTCCAAGATGCACCAATTTCAAATGCTCAGAGATGGTGCTCACAGCAGATCTTCATCTTTCTCTCCCTTTCACCATCTTTTAACCCGTCACCCTCCGTCCCTTCACTAAATTAACACCTAAGACACACCAACCGCGAGTGCCCTGAAAGCCCATTTGTGGGAGTACCGCACATCAACTCTGTCAACATGCAACAGTGAATTAGCTGGCAACACGCAGAATTTCGTACAACATGGTACTGAGAAAAGCTTGTTCTTACACGCCAGCAACATCACACGGATCTGGTGCTGCCAAAACTCCCAGATACATTAAGGAAAAAGAAAACCTCCAGAGGTGTTAAAAAGACGCCATCGCTTTTCTCTGTCAGGGGGACGCAGGGGGACGTCTAGAGCAGGTAGGGAATGGTATTAAACCCCACGGAGCAGGCGGTGCAACCAAACTGTGTACGCTTGACGTCTTAGCGGAAAATTGCAGCGTGTGGCCGATGATGTCATTCTTATTTCCAGGACAAACATCTCTAATAGACACAAAACTGATCTGGACCCCCTCGGATTTTAACTGGACCCCCCTCCCACCCTGAGGAGCACTTCCGCCGCTCTTGTTACAGACAACATACAGAGCTTGAGCCTTTCTGTGTGGAACAAATGGATTTTATGGGCTTAGTGCCAGCTGCCCCCCGCAACCCCCCCTTTCCCAAGGAACACAAAAGGTCCTCTCGAGGTGAGGCGAAATGAAGTCACTCCAGCTGGTGACATTTGGCGAGCGCAGCGTCGCGGCTCCCTGCAGGTGGGTGAGAAGGAACATCTGAGAGTGGAGACAAGGTAGAGCGTCCCAACATCTGCAGCTTTGGATGTAACGCAGGGGCCCCCAGTGACCGCGCAATCCAAGGTATCTCTGACTCAGTTACATTGTGACCATGCGGCCCTCAGAGCAGGGCGACGAGCGTAGTCAGGATGTTTCTCTGGACTGACTTTCGCATCGATGCCACTAAACACAGCTGCTCCCATCGCACACCATTTCTATGCTGACACTCTCCAACATCCACCAGTACTACGCCCTACAAATGAATGCTGGTTGGTGTGTCGGGGGCCTGAAATTTCGTTAGCAAAAGCAAACACGCTTAAGGGATGTGCAAGGTTCACGTTTTGTCTTTAAACGTTTCCGTCATTACGGTCAGCAAATATTGTTCACCGCTTAATAAAATTGTTTTGCTCCTTTCCCCAAATGTAAATGAAAATAAATGAATTACATACTGTATTGTAAAACAGACAGGAAAAAGAAGCAAAGGGATGGTACTGGCAAAATGGTGTCAACAGGATCTTAAAAGTCTGCTTGTATGAGTGAAGTTCTTTCGCTTACTGACACTCTGGTGCCGAGTAACACTACAGCTCACTACAATCTTTAATTTCCTGTAGACGTTTCAGTAATATAGGAAAGAATGTCATGTGAGACTCTTTGAATGTAATGTACACTTTCTCTATGCCTTCTAGTATGTCCTAATAAGCTCTTGTTCCATTTATGAAAATAAGCTATTGCTTCTGTCCACTCAAAAGTGCGTGTAAACGAGTACTTGTGTTTCAACAGAGGGTGCAAAAAATCAATTGCTTTACACAAACCTTAAAAGGACAGAAAAGGTTACTGTAAAAAAAAAAAAAAACAAGTCTCCCGTAATTCGACCTGTCACAGGGAAGAGCTGTGATGTTCAAATGTATCCCAGATGAATTTAATAAGGGAGGCTAGCTTTTCAGTTTGTAGAGAGTTAAGGAACCATAAAACAAGCAAAAACATAACACCAGGTTTTACCATACAAACGTTTGCTTGTTGTAAGGAATGTTTAACTGACATGTCGGCTAAGTGCATGTAGCTGACCTGTATGCTATTTGTCATCTTATTTCTTTTCTGAAAACCTACGTGTACCTGTCTCCATCAGAAGAAAAGAACGCCCCAGTGACCGACAGAACAGACCGCCATTCAGATATGTGTCGCTGTGAGGCAAAGTGTCACAGCAGGTAGCGTTAAGGTTATGGTTTCCATTGTGGTGTTCTCTGGTTCCATCTGAAACGCGCTAGGCACCTTGCAAGGCTCACTCGCAAATGAAATTCATTTACTGCCATTTCCTGCAGACAGAAAACGTGATTTATTTGAATTTCCTTGGCTGTGCGCTTTTGTGTCTTGGACAGAGTCTGACTCATTACAACAATGACATTGCTTAATGCTCTGAATAATTAAAGGAAGAATCCTTTGTACTTTCTTTGACACTTCTATTTTTCATAATATTGCATGAAGAGTAAGAACTAAAAAACGTTTTGCTCAGGGAAAAATCCACAAGCTTAGTTATATAATGTTGCCTTTTGCTCTCCTTGAATGAAAAAAGTAATTACAATTTTCACCACAATTAACATTTTTGTATTACACAAAGACAGTATTAGTATAAAATCTGGAGTGTATTACCAGTATATTGTATAAAGAGAGGTTATCTGTGAGGTCAGTGATTTAATTTTGTATTAAATTACACCTGTAAGGTACTGGAAAATATTCTGAGAATGTCATTGAAACGTTTAAATGTTAGCACAGAGAAAGTGAGGCACAAGCAAATGTTACAGGGCGCATTACATGTCATATTTCTGTTAAACAATGTTCTTCTGTGAAATGATTAGCAAAAATACCACTTCCTCCAGTTTTAGAGCCACGATTTGTCTCATTCATCAGAAAATATTAATAAGGAGAGGGTTTAAAGACAAGAAAAACAGGATAGAAGTTTGTCTGAAAACTTCACTGCTTCTGCTGAGGGTAAAGTCTGTCTTTACGGCTTCTGTTGAGGGTAAAGTCTGTCTTTACTGCTTCTGCTGACGGTATACAGAGAGGGGTAACCTTTGACCTTTCACCTTCCCATAAGGTCAGACTTCAAAATCACAGTGTCTTCAAAACAAAATTCTGCTCCTGCTGACCTGTCACTGTTGATAAAATGCTCAACACTGTTTATTGCTCATGGAGGAAACGTGGGATTCCTGACGAATAACGGCTGGCAGCTTTTATTTTTTAACTGTACGTTAGATAGAGAGGAAGAGAACATGTCAGCCAGCTGCATGTAACGACTGGCGAGTTTTCTCAAAAGAAAGGTTGACACGCCAAGATGAAGAGGCAAAGAATGAGGCCTGCTCCCCGGTGGGCATAAAACAAGAAGAGCAGGTGCCCAGATATTACCCAGAACTCCATGCAGTATGTGAAGAAACTGCGAAAATAAACATTCACCAAAACCCGTGATCAACAGCTATGTGATGATGCCTGGAAAGGGAGAAGCTGACAGTTCCTTTCTGCTGCAATTCAATTTATTATAGAGAAGATGAATAAAGATATGTGAGCTCGCCTTCAGAGAGGAGCCCAGTTATTATAACCCTCACCCCTTATTCATATCAATGAAAAATAACAGCACCAATCAAAATTATTTATGCACCGTCCATGTGATTGAGGTAATCCGCATATCAGCACTGTCTTCAGTGTTATAGGTTCTGAATGAAATGCCAAAAATTTCACACTATAACAATCAATCAACTGAACTGCTAGTTGCAGCTAAATCAATAGATGAATGGGAATCCTGAGACGCCTTCAACCGAAGAAGAAAAGATAAGTGTTGGTGGGGGACAGGAAGCAATCACTTCAAATTCACGATGAGATAACACAGACTAGCAACACACACGGTATTCGTCCTCCGCTCTTGTACAAACTTTGCACAAAGACTCGAGTTAGAACACCAAACTTTCTCCACAAATTACACCTCGTGCTTCACATTTTGCCGGTGCAACTGGAAATGAAAGGATAGAATAAACATCTGACCGAAGGCAAGACCTTCTCTTTAACACAGGAACCTACAAAAGCTGCACTATGCATTAAAAGATAAGCAAACAGGCTGTACCCTTTTCAGCAGAGATACAGACACGGTATCAGTGCTCCCTCCAGCTAATGAGACATCCTGTATGTGCGGACACTGAAAGTACATGCTGGGAGCTGCTTCACACTGGCACTAAACAATTAATGCAACCCTGTCTCTGTATGGTGCAGTGATCTAGGCTTAATGTATCACATTTCAGAATCTGATCGTTTAAAGTGTAAGAAAAAGAACACGAACACTGAGAAAAAATCATGATATTTACATATTCCTGTCATACTGTGCAGCAGACAGGGTAAAACGTGGATGCAGCTGTGCATATGAAAGGCAGTTTGCAATTTCCCACTTTAATGGGTGTGGCATGGATGACTCAGATCCAATCAAGGGGGGGGGGGGCATTAAAGCTTTCACCTCCACCCATCACAAGACAGCACTGGTGGACCCAGACAGACCCCCACGCTACCTGAGCAATTGCCCATACAGATCCTGTATAAATCAAGCACGGTGCGTCCGTAAAACGGCTGCACATTAGTCAAACCGACGGCAGAAAAACTTCAAGTGTGGACGAGATCAACCGCAGCTGAGCACCAAACTCAAAAAAATAATAAAAAAAAACGGTAACGTTTAAACATTTTATATACGCGCACTGCACGGGCTCTTATGGAGGGAAGCAAGCAGCTCTACCACTGTCTGGGGCTAAACCTCTCAGTGCCACAAAACATCTCTAATGCCACTAGAAACAGCAACAAAACACTACAGATTAGAAAGACGCGCCCAGCAGTGGGTTAAGCAAATAAAAGCCTGATTATTTTGTCACGCGGTGATTTATGCAGAGCCAGAAGAAGCGGATTGCAGGCAGGCACCAGGTACCTGCAGAGCCGCTTTATCAGTATTGACGTTCCGTCAGGAGAGGAGCCTGTTTATACACCCGTTCTCCCTCACTCTTCAGTCTTAATCACTCTCGCCCAGAGTTTGCAGTGAACAAATCCTAGCGGATATTTTATCGGATATTACGCTACGCTTATCACATACGAATAGCTTATCAGCGTAGATATCAATAATGATGGCATTGAGATTCAAACAGAGGGATTTGTTGCTTTTAGCGCAGACCAAATTAGAAAGGGACTAGATTTGCCTGTAAACGCTAACGCTTTATTAAGCTCACACGCCGCACAGCTGCTGATATTCGTTCTATCTGGAAACAGAAATTAAGGAACGGCGTTGGTAAATGGGGGGCCTTATCCAGCAGAAAGGTGACAGCTAGCAGCTGAAGACCTCTGCGCTGTCTGCGGTATCATCAGGAGAGAAGGGTTCTGGTGAGTCAGAACTAGACAGCTGTTGACCCAGTGCCTGCCTGCCTGCCAGGCAGAACGCCCTGTCCACCATCTGGGAAGGGATCTGGGACTGGTCAAAGCATACAAGGAAATATTTGGTGATGAATGGACATCTCATAGAATGGACACCTCACCGACTTGTCCGGAACATCACCGCATGTCTTTGAAGCCTCGTTTTCTGCGTGGACCAAGCACCAACCCATTGCCCCGCCCAGTTTGATCACATTGTCAGCTTGCTCACTTAATTGAGACCCTTATAAATTATGAAAAAGGGTGTGACATGCTGTCTGTAATGGTTGCGCTTGAATGGGTATGTGACCTGACCAGTCAAAGTACTTAAACATCAAAATTCAATTTGAAGCTGTTAGGAACATCTGGATGTTACACGTGCATCACCTGACTGACTGGGGAAAACTACTAGTCTCTTCACCAAAATCCTCAGGTTCATGTCAGCGATCAGTCTAATGCTTCAACTCCAAAAAATTGTCCTGTTTGTAGACTGCACAATGAAACAAATGCATACGCACTCCAGTATACCTGTGCACTGAAATAAATCAAATTTTTGTATCTGCACTCAAGTAAAATACCTTAGATCCTAAGAGCAACTCTTGAGGACACAATATAACTGGTATAATATAGGGTTTAGTTTACATCCTTACAGCGCTGTGTTTCATAGACCACAGACATCACACGGAGAGCTGACAGCCAGTGACAGTCTTGTCACAAACCCTTCTTTGTTTGCAGAAAGCCATGTGTTTGGGACTGATGTGTGTCTGTAGGAAAGGGAAAGCGATGCTCAGTCACCTTAAGGTTCAGTGGAAGAGCCCACAGAGGAGTGGGGTGTGTAAGACTGACAGCCAATCCTAAAGGGCCAAACCTTCAGGGGTAATTTCACAAAAGATGGTTCTTTGTATCCACCGACAGGAAAGGCAAGTGAGGGAAACAGAGAGAAAGAGAGAGAGAGACAAAGGACTGGGGCTGAGAGAGAGACAGAGAGAGGGAGAGGGAGGAGGGGAGAGAGCGAAGGAGGGAGAGGGAAAGATAGAAAGATGGGGAGAGAGAGAGAGACAGTTGTAGAGAGAAAGAGGGAGAGAAATTGATAGAGAATGGGAGATAGAGAGCAAGGGATGGGAAGAGAGAGAGACAGTGGTACAGAGAGAGAGGGAGAGAGACAGAAAGGAAAAGAGAGTAGTAGAGAGAGAGAGAGAGAGAGAGAGAGACAGAGTGGTAGAGACAGAGAGAGAGACACTGGTACAGAGAGAGGGGGAGAGAGACAGAAAGGAAAAGAGAGTGGTAGAGAGAGAGAGGGGGGATAGAGAGAGAGAGAGACAGAGTGGTAGAGAGAGAGGGGATAGAGAAAGAGAGAGAGAGAGAGGAGGGAGCACATCTTTCCTAAAGTCAAATCACACACCAGAGGCAGGTGAAGTTTGTGCACAACTCATCACACAGACCTGCTCTATGAATAAACGTGAGAAAAACTTTCTCACAAGCAGGAGAGGAATAGCAGCAAGCTGAATAAGAGGAAACACAGGACCCACAGACACAGCTTCGGAAGTCAACTGGGACATATGCCAGCAGAACACGAACAAGACAGCTGGACAAACAGTGTTAGAGCATGAAATGGAAATCCTCACTGCAGGGCAAGACGCTTTGATTTCAATACCTGTGTTCTGACGGAGAGTGTAAGTGCTTCTGATTTTTTGAATTTCTTGAAATTTACCAGTAGTTCTTACAAGCAAATTCTCAAATAATGCCTTTTAACTGTTCTACAGTATACAGTAGATACATTACTAATTTTATTAGCCCCTGCACTGTTCATGTTGAAAAGCATCTTAGATTTCAGATGTAATGAAATAGTGGGGGGGGAATTCAAAAGCGGTTTAAATATTGAAAGAGAATGTGTGTGAAAGATTGCTTGATTGTTTTCTAACTGGCCTTTTATACGCATCATTTCTCTGATTTGGAGGTTGGTGCAGTTAGTTCTTTATTGTATACTTAATAAGAATTTATTTTTTTATTACCATGTCATTGCCTCTCTTGTATCTAATGCTTTTAACTTTCTTCTGACAAATCACAGTCATTCACATCCCCACGGTCAGGAAACTCCTCAGCTACAACATTAATTCTTATTTTTCCTAGACATCTATATTTACTGCAACACAAAATGGTCATTTGGGTGTGTGGTCACTGTTTTGTCATGTTAATTTAGCAGATCCTCTCTATGTGTTGCTAGGAGTTTTGCATTCATTGCATGTGACGTGACATTTTAAAAATAGATTTATACATAAATAATAGTTAAATAATTTAAACAATATTAAATAATGCACCAGAAAAGGCACCCTGCCTTTTTCACAAGACGGCTCATAGATTTTTAAAGTGTTGCTTAAGTGAATATTAGTAAATATTTGCTATTTGTAAACAAATAAATACCTTTGTGAACACTCTCTGGATCCTGTGGCACACATCACAAAGTCAGAGGGAGGACCTGGTGCTCACCTCACCTCATGCCCTGTCCTAACAGGTCTGTGCCAATGAACCCCCGATCCCCCACCACCGAGGGTCAGTAGTGAGGTGTCCCAATTGGGAGGGGTTTGTGAACACGTGGGGTCATTGTCAACTGTGCTGTAGCTCGGTGGGGAAGGACACCTAACTGACAGAATTCTGAATTCTCTTCTGTTTGGTTCCTTGTTCCGTTCCTTTTTACCAATGCAGCTGCAGTGAGAAACACATATCGGGAATTTTACCACTTCCATTTTTTGCAGCCTTCACCAAAAAAGCAGACGTGGCAGTGAACAAAGCGAGTCTGTCGCATCTCCAGAGCTGACTGTTGCAAATACAATGAACACAATACCAGGTTATCGGGTGCTGAAATGTTTGTTAGACTTTCTCACCTGGCACCTGGTGCAGAACCGCTGATCTACGAGAATCTGTATGTCAGCAGGATGTATTTAGTCAACATACAGCAAACGACCATATCTATTAATATTTCTGTCACTGTGTTTGTTTGTATACTTTCTGCAGAACACAACACATCCACGTCATATTTTTGGTAACACTTCTTGTTTTGAACTTTAGTATAACACACACATGTCGGCAACAGGACAGAAAACTTTTCTTTACAGTGTTATTGAAATCATGTTTTACTTTCGGACATTGTGACAAAATTCAGTTCGATTTTTGTAACCCAGCAAAATCTAAACTACTGAAATGAGGAAAGACAACAGGTTTAGGAGGTGGG
>JABJVR010043085.1:10001-31047 GCA_025773905.1 Chitala chitala
GTATAGTAACAGAGTGGACTGGAATCAGCACAGTAATGGTGACACAGAGCAGCACTGCTGGGTTGGATCAGTATAGTAACAGAGTGGACTGAAATCAGCACAGTAATGGTGACACAGAGCAGCACTGCTGGGTTGGATCAGTATAGTAACAGAGTGGACTGAAATCAGCACAGTAACAGTGACATGGAACTGCTGTAAAAGTGGACATGGAGCCAGAAAGCTTGGAGGCCAGAGCTGTACTTCAGGAGGCTCTGCTGCATGAATTTGTGTTTGAACTGCACACACAAAGCTCGAAATGCACATCGACTGCCTGGGGGTTCAGAAAGTCAACTGAAGGTCACATGACCACGTTACAGAGGAAAACTGGTTTTGCCCCCAATTTAACTCCCAGTCCTCATAGTCCACCAACACAGAAATATATTGTCATTTCACAGACTCAACCTCTACTGTACATCTTGAGTGTACTGAACCGTCTCACAGCAGGTATTATCTGAGAAGGACGTAGTAGACATCTTACAGGTAATTAGCATATATATTACATAGACAATTTTTTTAACCGCCCCCCTCCGTCACTACTCCTACAGCTAGGCAAAGAAAACATACTGCTGAAATGGTTTCGCCTTTTAATGATAAAAAGATCAGAAAGATTCTGCCTGGGGAGGCAGGGGGATGCTAAGAACAAACACCAGCCCATGAGTTCTAGAATAGGGCTACCGCCATTAAACGTGCTCGTTCTCTGGGAATACCGCAAACAAAACGTAGGAGAGAGGCAGGACTTAAAGCTGTTTCCAGATCCCATACCCTGGAGGTATTGGGCCAGAACTTTGGGCTACATGGGCTGAGTGCCTGTCACTCTTGTGCACCCATGTTGCCTTAAGTCAGCCACAGAGATGGGTACCTCTTTAATAACAGGCGCAAGGACAGGCGAAAATCCCTTATCTGAACATGAAGGGAGGGAAAACCATTATCATCGTGTACCTCTATTCCCCTCACATCAATCAGCTCCCGACGTCTGATAAAAAGGGCCTCCACAGGATGCTGGCAAGGATGACAGGCAGAGATCTACCAGGAGGAGGCATCCGCCAGTCATGACCCAAATACACGGGCCCGCCAGGAAGGTTGTGCCGGCACACAGTACACTGGCGGTTTTCTCCTGCACGTTTCTCCCTATTGTTTGTCCACGTGGAAGCCATGGGCTTCAGAGATCAGGAAGGATGACCTTGAGCAGTTTAGAGGATTATCGAATACGTGCCTACACAGGGCAGCACACTCCCCAATACGGACGGTTCTGAAGCAAAGCATTTCTTTGAAATCAATTACACTGTAGCACTCTCACTGCTAAACAGCATTAATTTATTCGCATAAATTTTCTCTCTCTCTTTCGCTCTCTTTTTAAGTTCACAGAAAATCCTTCTGAGGAAAGCAGTCGCAACAGCTCCGTACAGGTTTTAACAGAATCGAACAGCTATATCAATAATGGGTGTTTGCATTAATGCTAATGTGAATTAATGTAAATTAATGAACAAATGAATATCTGCATGGGTTGGGTAGTTTCCATTAAGGCACTGACCAGAACAGACAACAATCAGCACCAAGTAGAAAGGTCTCATTTCCCCCTACTTAATATTTAATTTTCAAAAAGCCCTAATAGTTAAATTCAGATAGCATAGGGAGAATTAGGGACTAGAACATGAAGTATGCCCTTTAATTCATTGCCTGGGATCAGAAGTATCCAAATACAGCTTTTATACCCTCTTTAACATCCCGATAGCTGAGTCCGCTCTTTGACCAGTCGTGTAAGGTTGAAGCCATGCTCTGATCAAGCTTGGGCTTGGCATGTGGACTGTACTTCAGCACAGCGGACACCGTGTATGGGCACCGGCACAGCCACACCTCGCCCACACCTTACCAACTCTTAATCAATGAGCAGGCACAGCAACAGAAACGAAACCTACAGAAAGTAAATAACTGTTTGCATTTTGCTTAATGAAAATCTACAGGGGTGATGGGGTCTGAATTAAGACACACCGCAGGTAAGTGATTCACTGCTTGTATGCCCAGCAAGTCTAATTACTCCAGCAATTCATATCAGTGGTTGAAGCTTTTAAATCATCTTGATTTCAGTACTTCAAACTCCAGTCTTCTGGTGTGTGTATGTGTGTTTATATATATATCCACACACACACACACACACACACACACACACACACACACACACACACACATGCAGATCTTGTGACACTAAATCAGGTTTACATGAATGAAGATTTCTGTAGTCAAAATAAGGAGAAATGGATTGGATTCTTAGGCAGAAGGAACGGTAGGAGAAGAAGATGTCTCCCAGGTCTTAAAGATCCACATTCTCAGGTTTTTTATGGAGTTTATCATCTCGGTGTTCACTCACCTGCCACAGGACCCGGGTGGCAAAAGGAATAATGTCGCCACAGTTCCCACGGACGTTGGCAAGAGCAACCGGCCCTTTTCACATGTGGGATGTGTAAGAGCCATCGCCACCCCCAGGACGCCTCTTTTTACAAACATGCAAACAGAAGAGCCATTCTCTACCACTGTGGCCCTCTGTGTCCCCTCCCCCCCAGCAGCCGGAACCTCCTCATCATCCCCCAACTCCACCCCCTCCCCACCTCATCTTTTCATATAACACTGGGTCTGATGTTCTCCTTAGGGGAGACCCATAACAGTTGGCCCAGTTCATTAATTTACCACAATGTGGATGCACTAAAAAAATTAAAATAATCTAAGTTTGCAGCATGATCACAGGAGACAGAAACCCAGACTGGTAACATGACAAGACTGTTGAATGGTTTATTATTGGACCCTTATCTGCCTCTGGGGCTTCGATACATAGTGTTCGTCTTATTAAGCCCTCTGGCTAAAGAAGCTTGGCACCTCTCCCCTCCCGGCGCCCTGACATCAGTCAGTTTATCAGGTAGCCGAAGGCTAATCCGGTGGGTCGGTTTTTATGTAAATTTGCAGAGACACTCCAACGAACCTCCACCCTCGCATAAACAAAGCCACGGTTCCTGCTCTTCCAGCAGCTGTAATCTAACCTGTCATCCTCAGCAAATATTTAAAAGCAGACCTAACTTGCCTCAACATATGGTCAGCGACTCAGCTTCAATTATCCCACAGCAATTTCAGTTCCTGTTAAACTTTCTGTTTTTTTTTACTCCTATTGAAAGAAAAATGGCACTTTATAGCATTGCTTCACCTGTTGCCATTATTCATCGGTCATTCATTCATTATTTTTCACCACAGAACCCCGGCAAGGAAAGCTTTCACTTCCTTCACCTGGCAGGTCTTTACACAACCAGTTGCCATGGCTGGAAAAATAACAGTAGTATTGTAGTAGGAGAAGGGACCAAAGTTCAGCACTGTAACATGTACACAATAAATCTCCCTGTATAATGAGTATGCTGAATACCACAAACTCATAAGGAAACTTGGTGTCAAACAGACAGTAGTGTCTCTTGAGTGGACTACTGGGCTCATTTTTTTATTGTCAGCATGAATCCCTGACAACAAACACTCTGGAAGAGGCTAAAAACGAAAACCTAACAGCAGGGAGAGAAGTGTTAAGTAAAATGCTTGTAGGAAAAGATGTCACTTGCTTAAAATGTCATTCGTTTTGATGAAAAATACTGATCCCGGTTGTTATTAAGGACTTGTAGCCTTAAGAATGTCAGGGGGAGGTGGGCTGTAAAAATTTGGGGTAAAGGGGAGGCTTATGTCAACATTGGCCAGTCAGTCTTCACGGCTAGGGGGAAGTCTGGGGAGAAAGGCAAAGGGAGGTTGTGTATGTCATCAGGGAAAGAGGAATTCATTTGTTCATGTATTCCCCTTTCAGAATGATGGATTTTATGGCAAAAACTGTTCAATGTTGTTAGCAGTGCAGTTACCGTTTTTGCCATAGCATTTGTTTCATTGTGTCAGTGACAAAACCATTTTTTAAAAAACAATAACTCATCTGAATTTGACCATGGCAAAGTTTCTATGTATTATATACTTATATATGGGACACTGTTATTACTATTATATAATGTGTGAAAATACATTCTGTTTTCAAGTAGGAGAGGCGTGCCTAATGAAATTGATGTAGAAAGAACCTTCCCTCCTTTCTGAAATGCAGCTGTTTGAAAATCCAAAACAAGGACACTGCCTTTTTCTCTTGCTTTTATAAAAGAACAAACAGCTTTGTCATTGTCTGCCCAATGGGACAGGTGAAATCACCTTGATGGTAGATAAAAAACCACCTGCCATTAGCTGAAAAAAATTGCGAAAAAAAAACAATAATTCTATGCTACAGGACATAACACGGGGAAAAAAACGTTACAAAACTATGACTGAATTTATTCATATTTGGCATTTGAAAATTAAATATACTGTTTTCAATGATAAAGAAGTTGGTCTGAAGGACACGCATAGCTCTCCATAGGACTGTGCTTGCCTTTATCATACACGGGCAACCCTTCTGGGTAAATAACGTTGCATCCTCTTCAAAGCTGTCTGCATGCATCCCGTCAGAAGGGGCTGCTCTTTCCACCTCTATGTTGACACCTGTGCTTAGCAAAAAAAATGGAGACACGTTGTGTGTAAGGTGTGGCCAGAGGGACCAGCGGGAAAGAACAGTACAACCAAAATTTGGGCAGCCATATTCTTTTCAAAGATTACAGTAGAAAAACTCTAAAAACTCAGACGAGCTGATGATTATTGCCATCCGTCACAGGAAACGAATGACGTCTATGTGAATCTATCCTGCCTTAACTAAAGGTCGCTTAGAGGTCACTGCAAATATGCACGTTAATCAGATGGCAGATAGTGCAAACACAAGCACACGCGCTAATTACAGTGAGCCTCCAAAGTGTTGCCTCACATCTAAAAAAATGACTATAACATGAGACAGGCTTGATACTGAAGCAATCCAGCGTGTCATTTTGCAGAATTAATAACCAAAAGCTCAGTTTTTAAAGGCTGTGACTGTGTGGGATGTACAAGACAACAGAGAAAACAGAATTAAACCTAAAATGCAGTCTCTGTACAAGATGTAGGGCACATACGACTTTATCTGTTTACTCTGCTGAAGATTATATCCAAGGCAGCAAGGTTTTCTGTTTATAAACTCACGCATCTGGATATTTATGAAGCGGTGCCCTTCAGCTGCTACTTAGCATTCTTAGTATTTAGAACAAGTCATGGATCCAGCTTTTTAATCACTGCGCCACCTGCTGCCAAAGATCAAGAGGTTAAGTAGACAGCATCCTGATAGGCTGTTAGGTAGTTCATGGGGGTCAGCTGCAGTGAAGTCCATCCTCAGACATGTCCCACACAGCACTCACACAGAGCCTATGCCCTTCCTGTCCCTCTACGCTTCTTCCACCATCATCACAACAGTAATCCGAACCTACGGTCTAGAGTTTATGAGGCACGTACTTACATTTGGTGAATGATTTTACATGATGACAGAGATGAGGGCGACATAAATTGTCATTTGAACTGAAAAACAAACTGACCACAGCGTTTAATAAAGAGCACATGACAGCTTCATGGGAAAGCTCCCTGGAGGGAAATTCAGCGCAATCAAGGCTGCTTCAAAGGACTGCTCTCGTATAAGGGCTACATTCATCATTTGAGCGCTCACTTAAGAAGTGCGGTGGAACTGGCAGGGTTTTCTCTCTCCCTCTCTCTCTCTCTCCGGATGGCTCTGCTAACCGAGCCCGGGACGGCGGAATGCGGTTTGGCATGGTGACCGTGCAGCGGCCCCGCGTACAGCTCCGCCCCTGCTTCTAATTCCATGCTTTCGCGAGGAGCATCGAAGCCCAGAGCTTGTGCGACTGAGGGCATTAGCAGGTCCGAAAAAGGGGAGCTGCAGAGGGTGGAGGGGCTGCATTTGCTTTCAATTAACGGGCACGTGGAGACCTCGGCACCCACGGAGGCCCACGGTGGGCCGTCTGGTTACTGCACTGCACTACAGCTGTGTCAGAGCTAGGCTGAACTCCACACGGCGAGGAGCTGCCCCGTGAAACCAACAGATACGCAGAAGCATACGAACCAGTCGGACCACACATCGAGATTTAGTATTTCTATGGTCTGTGGATCATATTAAAGCAGTGCATACTGCAGCACTTAGCATGTTGACCCCTGTGAGGTAAATTGGCTTAGAACTTTCCATTAGGTGTAGCACTCAGCGAATTTCAACATTTTGTAATCAGAATGCCTCCTTCTAGCAGTGTAGAAAAACAGAACAAGCTTTCTTAGTTAAATGAATTCTACAATCATCACCGAGCAGACCTTTCTCGTATGACTCTGCCCCCAGAGAGGACTCTTATTACTGGCCTGTCATACAACAGAAACTCGATCCAAACCTAAAGCATCATCCATTGTTTTTACCCCCATCACATTATTTTAATATATATTTTAGATGTATGCTAAAAACAGCTGCCAGAGGCCAACTGATTCATGTGCCCCACTTTCTTGCTCCTGGTCCAAGAGTGCAGAGTGTTCATTTCCTGGAAACCTTCACACGACACATAAGAAACATCCAAATAAGCAAGGCTAATAGCACTATTATAGCTGAGCAGGCTCTGGGTCTTGAGTCACTCCCAGCTGGACACCAGTCACAGTTGGCTCGGCCTTTGCGCCTGGGGCCCTCTGTCTCCAAGGAGGTGGCTGCTCCAACCTTCCTGTCCTGCTCTGACGGGCCCACATGCAGCTAGGGCCCCGCTCTTGCCACCCGTGTAACACGTGTAAAACTGTGTCCCGTCCAAGCCAGTGAAAAGCATCTGGCTGAGCTACGCCAGGCCTTAAAACCGCAAAGCCACTGGGAAAAAGGAGCAGAAAATCTGGGCTGGGGAGAGGGGGCACCATGGGGGTTCACAAACTACGAACAATCGGCCAGTGTCTTCAGAAGCTACCTTCTGCACGCTGACAGCGAATGTCATAAATATATTGAATTCTATCCAAAAAAAACAGCCATTAAAGTAAATATGTACAGCTCTGTCTCAGGATGTGAGCGAGAAGGGAGAGGGAAAACCGGGTCCATCAGCACTGATTAATGATTACCTTACACTGCGACGGTCATCAACGGAGCAATTCGCTAGTGCTAGTTCTATTGTTCCTCTTTCTGAAAAGCTATTTGCTGGTCACTATGGAAACAATGGAGAAGGATTAGAAATCAAAGACAGAAAATAAAGGCTTCTTCAGAAACAGTCAATGAAATTGTTGCTGGATTGCATGTACAGAGGGAGGAAAAATTAAAGTGCTTCATAGCAGGTTTTGTAGAGGCAAATAACAAACAAAACAAAAATACCATTTGTCAATGTGGAAAAATAAAAATTACTCACTGACCCATTGGTAAGGCAGATTGCACGATGTTCTCGTGAGTATGTTAATTACAAATTGCAAATGCAATTAAAATGAGTGCAGGGCAGGCTTGTGATTACAGCAAATGGAGACCAGTTGCCATCGGTTACTCATGTCCAACCACACAGAACCATATCTATACACAATAAGGTGTCTGCCTGGATTAAATATTCACTAACATTAACTTAACCTGCTTTAAATAAAAGGTAAACAAATACAAACAACTGTTTTGTCATGGAGTCACGAAACAGTAATGTCTTCTGTACACTGAGAACACGTATGGTAATTTATTTCCTAACTGTCCTGACCTGGGAGTGAAATACAACCACGTTTATGTGATTGGAAATTTTTCAGCTACAAAACAGAGTGCACAAAACACCACTATACTTTGAAATAATTTTAGAATAATCACAGGACTTGAGTGACTGATCATGTATTCTTTTTCTCATCTAAATATATTTTTTAATTCAGTGATGCCAAATTTGTGTTGATTTTGCTAACAAAAACCAGAGAAGAGCCCCCCACACCGGAATAGAACTTGATCCATTCTGATTATAGTTGAGGCACCATTATCACCAATCTGTCATTTTTCATCTTTTCAGTTCTAGCCCGGCTGCCGAATCTTCCTGCATAACCTAAGCACTGACACTAAGCAATTAATCAGGAACACGAAGTGTCCCCCCAGCCACATGCAGCGTTTACTGAGTGCACCCGCTGCGAAACCAGGTGAACAAAACATTATTTCCTCTGTTTGCATCATTGTCTCTTGCAAACGCATCAAGGCATCGATGTATTTGTGAGAAAATATATGCACAACACAGAGATGCAAAATTGCGTTCAGGCCCTTGCTTAATTCAATGAAATGTTTCACAACTGCGGGAGGAACCGCACAGTCTCAGCCTTACTGTCAGGGAGGAGACATCCAGACACATCCAAGTCAAGTGGGTTACGGGTGTCTACAGTTAATTGCACAGTTCAAAACAATTTCACAACACTCACACAACGGCTGCATTGTACTGTGACTGGACTGCCAACTGGCTAAGCCATTAGCAGCTATCAAGAGTGCACTGTAATTATCCGCTCATTTCGTAGACGTTCTGTAGTTAAACTTCACTAAAGAGTGAAGCCATCCAAAGTGAGCTGCGGGAGGCGTGCTAACGAAGCGCGGCGTCCTCCCTGAGGTCCGCGAGAGTGGGTGGGCGTTTGGCCCGTGCCGGCCAACACGTGAAGGTATAAAAAGCAGCAGACGAACCGTGACGGTCCTCCTACTGGCCCGGTGAAACCCAACACAGCAGATGGGGAACGGCGGCGGTCGGGTCAGGTCGACTGTGCAAAGAGACATCTCTGCTGTCGGTCCATGTCGGAATTAACGTCTGTCTCTTGGCCGTTTTACCAGCAGACCGCTAGAGCAGACAAGGGAGGTCATGCCAGTGTACCGGTCGTGTTTATATGAAGTCACATCTTTTTCCATGTGCTAAGGCAGACAGTGCCTCGTTCTGGAGTAGGGGAAGCTGAATTTGGCCTCGTGTGTGTTTAAACAGTCGTTTCTCTCCAGAGACTGGGTATTTAGGTTGACTGGTGACTCCGTGGTTCCCCTGCTTGCAGAGGCAAGTGAGGGCCTTGTGATGAGCTGATGGTTCATCCAAAAGGAAGGCCTGCCCTTCTCTTTTAACTTTCTGAGCAGGATGTAGCTCAGTGCTGCTCAGTGAGGGCTCACCAAATAAAGGTTTTTTTTTCCCCCTTTCAGCTTAATGTATCCGAGATAGAAGCACGATCACAGAAGGCCTGGGCTTCCGGGAGTCTGTTTAGGCCTGTCTTGTTGGTTGTAGTTATGGTAACACCACCACCCCCCACCCATGAAACATGCTCGCTCATTGACAAGACTGACAAGCTCTCTGGCAGAACTGATTAAAAGCTTTAAGGTCAGAGCCCGAGTTCCTTCCCGCTGGGTGTGCCTCACCCACCGTCCCCCCCATGCACGCAGAATCGATGGCCCGACGAGAAGTCCCCCCACTCCCTCTCGCAGTCTTCGACTTGCACAGAAACTTGGCTGGCCTCTGTTTTCCTGTGACACACTTTGGTCGAAGCTCATGCCGACTGCTTCGCAGTGTCTGTGACCCTTACTCACTGATTCAGCTCTTACTGTGTGCTGTGATGGTGTACAGAGACCTTACTAAGGAAAAAAATCCCTAATCAATACTGACACACTGACATAGCAGCCCTTGTGCTCTGGAGTACATGTACACATCCATTAAATAATACACACTGTACCTTCTCACATCTTTGAAATATTAACATTACGAATGAAAGGCGCGCTGAAGTATATTCCCTGTTTGATTTTAATTTCTTCCATCAACGCTGTGTTAGTGAGCTAAAAAGATTATTTATTCTAAGTAAATTACTACATGATAATAAGGTCTTTTACACTTCCATCTAGACAACTAAAACACTGTGCATTGACATCGAAAATCACAGCCCATCTTCATGATGATTAAGACAAAAATGTTTCTCTTAGAAACACGCCAAGACGTTAAATGTCTTTTTAAAGTATGAAGTAATGAATTAACTTAATTACTGGTCATTGAGAAATTTTTAAATGTATAACTGCCATAAGCCACATTTTCAAATCAGTATTTTTAATGTATATTTTATACTGCGTTGCACTGCAAATGACAGGTGGAAGGGTTGTGCATGGGTGCATTGGAGTGTGTGTGTCCCTCACCTGAAAGTTATAGTAAAGAGAGCAGAAGGGGGATCACAGGATGCTTTGCAGTGCGACTAGTTACATGTGAGAGCACTTCAGGGCGAGTGCCTGAGTCCGCTGGCACGTGACGCCGCAAAACACGCGCTGCCGACTTCGAAGCGCCTAATCTCCCCTGACATAAACAGAACGTGCACGGGCGCTTTCTGGGTCAAACTCGTGCGATTTCGCTTGCTGCGTGTTGAGCACGTTGGCTGTGGACTCTCTCCCCTTGTATAAACACGCGGGCTTGCAGCAGCTGAGAATCCTTGGGGGACAATTTGAGTGCTCCCCATGGTGGAGACATGCAAACATACTTGATGTTAATAGGGAATTTTTTTAAAGGAACACCCTAGAACTTTGAAAAGGAATGTGCAGGAATGATTTTCAAACGTACAAAATCCCACTAGATGTTGCCATGCTGTGTGTAACAGCATCCCACCTCTGTTGCATGTCCATAACTCTCCTATTTCATCACGTCCAAATGTGGGATGTGCAACATTTTGCAATGCACAGGCACAAAGCGGCCCAGCGGACCTGTCAGCTGCCGTCTATGCATCAGCCACACCCCGCGCACGCTCTTACTTTTCATATAGAATTCTCTCAGTGAATTAATTGAGCCAGGTCCAATGTGGTATGCTAAGTTGAGACAATTCGCATATAAAAAAGATACACAACACAAAGCGGAGTCAGCTACGATGGTACGGATGGTGAGACGCTGGCAAAAATCCAGAGAAAAACAGCTGAGGAAGAAAAGTTTTCAACCTGTGTTCACAGCTTATTGGGGCCATATCAAAGCCTTGTGTTCATTAAAGACATCTTTGAAGTCAGGCTTCATCTGCCAACACGTGGCTCACATTGTCAACTATGCTTTGCTCCAGTTAATCAACCTTACAACTTAAACAGTGTCCCTTGGGGGAGGGGAGGGTAGTTCGGTGCATTTACAGGTTTTTAAAATTCTTCTGGTGATTCATGGGGCTTCTGCAGTCTGACTTTCCCAGAATCTGCTCCTCTTATTTCCATACTAGTCAGCTACCTGTCTTCTTGAGTCTACCTGAAACTGTCCCTTGTCTTTTGTTCCACACTATTTTTCCCCACTACTTGTTTCATTATCACATCTAAACTAAATCTGAAGTGAACGACCTTCAGAAATACCCACGACCTTTCTCTTCAAATGTGCCATTTCAAACATCTGTCTGTGTTTCTGAGCCAGAACGGAGCTTCAAACTCACAGCAGTGGAGCTCCTATGTCCGTGGAGCGTGACAGACCCCTCCTACTTCTGTGGTCATCACACAGAGTTCATACTCAGCTTTCGACACCTCCAGTCAACAAGTCCAGCTCATGTCCCCAGCTAACAGCACAGCAGAATCAAAGGATTCACGCTGTGTCTCAGGAAAAATCCTCCCTGGCAGCCTGACAGTTTTTTGTCCATACCTCAGCCCTCTATGCTAGTGTTTTGCAGGAATCAATATTTACACCAATAATTTTCTTTTCTCTGCATACAACGCTCCTGGCTCTGCCATCTTTACTGGTGATTTTTAAAATCACTGACACACTGGGAACACAACTCTAATTTTATTCCCTCCTCTCTGACATTCAAAATACCCTCCTAGATGGCTGTATGTCACATCAAAATGGTAGTCTTTCAACTGTCTAAAAAAGTAAAACACCAAGACAGATGTTCTCCATATCCAAGCCAGCCAATACCTTTACCAGGTGTTCTCCATCACACAACATCACTACACAGTAATAACATGAAAGCTTTACTTTACTGTCAACTGGGATACAATCTCTCCTTTACAGTTCATTTCTTTCATTCCACAGTTGCATTAATTCTGTCCTACAGTTTGCACCTCTGGCAGATCTGCCTATGCCTGACAAAGCTGTTGACCCAGTTCAACAGAGTCCCATCCTGAGGCCATTTATCACAAAATCTTCCTCATGGCTGCGTACTGAACCCCCCACAAAATCCTCTCCACTTCATCCAGCACTGCCACAGAAATTATGCCCAATTTTTACCAGCAGTTCCTGCGTCTCAGTCCCTGCACTTTGTTCATTGGCTTCAACAGCTGCCTGGAGGACAGTGGATGCTACAGTGACAGGAACTCGTCAGGCGGTACAACCCTTTGAGTTCATGTTGTACTTCTCAATCAGCTGACAGTTTCAGGTCTGAAAGATGGGAATCCAAACATGAATTTTGTCTCAGTCGTAACGTTTCTTGGGGCTCGGGATGGTAGGACCCTCTCCGCTTCCTTTAGGAGTGTCTCAGAACTCATGAACTTTAGCTTGCGATGACATTTTAACTGCAATCATGGCATTGCTCACCTCATAGTTTTTGCTTATGATACATTTATGTATGTTTAGATTTTGGTCCTGGGTGAAGTATGGGATTAATTAGACATTTAGCTATATGGCCTGAGGTAGGAGATAATCGTAAACTACGTCTTCAGTTGTGCGTTGTGTATTACAATGTGCCATGGTACACCTTTATTATAAAGTAATAGGATAGTTTTTAATCTCATGTAGACAGCTGTGCACAGAATAAACTGACTATATGCTTGTGTGGATTCATTGTGTCTGTTTAATATATTGAGTATAACATTGACATAAAGAAAGGCCTCTGATACAAAGTAATGTAAATGTAACAATGTAGATTTAAATGAAACCAAAGAGGCCAATTCCATAAATCTATAGTTCTTCGAATGACTGTGAAATAACTCACAATCCGAGCTGGGAGATGAGTTTCAAATTCGCCTACCTTTATGCCCACGCTCTTTTGGGGTGTTTGGAAAAGGAAGATAAAACAGAATACCACGGTTGGGATCCATGAACAATCCGCCATAACAGTGGACTACATGCATCTCCTTTCTTGCTGTTTTTCTGTTTCGGTGCATTATAAATATGTATATTAGGGGTGCTCAGAGGATTTTATCCTGATAAAACACTTTATCCTCCCACACAGTACCCAAAAAGTAAATAATCCAGGTTATGCTTATATTATACTTTTAAAAAAAAGAATTTACACCCCGTTAATAAACATATACAAGTATTTTCTGACCATACATTAGTCATTTCAAGTGAACTGAACAATTGTGCTACATAATACATCAAAAATTAAACCCATTACAAATGCAGTATGCAAAAATATAGCTGTTCTTATAAATGTGAACACAGAGATATACACACTAATACACTAATCAAAAACATTTATTTTACACGGACTCACTATGCCAAATATGACATTCTGAATTTACCAAATGAAATAAACAACATGGTTACGGAACCAACCAAAAGGACCTCAATTCAGACTTTGAAAAAAGGCCAATCACACAGCAAGATAGCAGCCCATTATTTCTTCGTGTCAGTCTGTATTATGAGAGAAAGTCTCCCTGAAATGTTGCCCCATGGCGTTTCACATGCCACTCCCATTAACAGCCTCAAAAAGTCCACGGCATGTCTTTCTGCACACAAGTGTGCTCCCACACAAACTGTAGGCCCAACCAGTTCACCGGGCAGTGACTCACCGGAGCCGCACAGCGGAGCATTGTTCTCAGAACATCACCTGCAGCTCTGTGGGTTTTGTTTCAAGGCCCTTTACCTCGACATCCACGACATGTAGGTGAGGCGTGACTGGTTTACGGTCCAGGAACGCGGATACCACGTTGGATAGCAAGTTGGCAGGATGCAAGTGCAGACATGTAACAACATGCCAATGTCTATGCCCTGGAAACAAGATGGCAGCAACAGTGTTCATGCGAGGTGACGGGTACAGCAGGACAAATAACCCTGCTCAAGCCATGGCTGAGGTCTGAATGTTTTCAGTAAAAAAAAAATTATAATTTTCCAAGTCAGTTCTTTCAATAAAAACATCCATGAGATTAAAAACTGAATGAAGGAAGCAGTAACTTCATTGAAAATTGCACCGATACTTGTACGAAAGAGCACAGGCTTCTGCAGGTAGCCTGCTCCATCTCTCCCTCTTCCCATCAACCCTCGGTCCAGTTTCCACAAACAAGATGTAAAATATTTATACAAAGAACAGCATCTATATGTGCGCAGACAAGCAAGCGGGGCCACTCTTAGAATTACCATATGCACGACATTCCAGATAAGATTGTGACATCCCAATTAGAACATGCCTTTCACCATGGCAACACTTCTCACAAGGATCAAGGCAGATACTGAGTTTTCTGCCAAGGTGACACCTTCAGGTGAAGCACACTCCTCATTAAAAGGAGTTTATTAGGATGTGCAGGGAGGGTGTGTGTGTTTGGAGGGGGTGCTGGTGCTGTGCTAGGGTAACCGTTTCCAAGCAGGTGAGGAAAAGCTCCACCCAGAAAAATTCTGGTGCACATTCTCACCCTCCCCCTCCCTCCACAAAGTGCAAGTCCACACAGCCCCATGTGCTAATGATCTATCACCAAGGCAAATCATTAACCGGGCTCACATGCTCACGGGGGTCATCAAGACTGCCTTCATCCGGCTCTCAGTTTATGTGTGACTCGCTGGGTGGCACGAGTGAAAGGGGCAAGAACATCTCGAGGACCTACATGCTATCATTTAACTGTCAGTTAGGACCGGCGGCACAATTACCGAGTCAAGTAAGCGCTGGAGTACCGCACTCTAGTGGTTTGTTACCACGGTGCTGGCTCCATTAGACAGCGCGGATGCGTCCGCTTCAGCACTTCTCTGGCACTTCCATTGGAGACGAGCTTATGATTTTAATGAACTGCTCAACCGGCGTCAGGGCACGCTCGGAATGCTAATGTCGCAGCTGCGTGAGACACCGTGTGTCCGGTGTCCGTGTGAGCATGCGCCGACGTGGAAGGAGCAAAGCAAAAAAACCTAACTTCCCCTTTGTCTCTTGTCTCCAAACGGCTGCATAAAAAATATAATAAATAAATAATAACAAGGCCAACAGCGTTGGTTTTACTATAGCTGGTACTCGATTTGTCACACTTGTGCTTTTTCACTTAAAAACTGTGCGAAGCCCACCTGACAAGCAGCTTCCAGATGAACTAAGTCCACGGAGGGTCTGCTAAAATGTCCAAAGTCACGCCGCTGCTCTGGCTTTCATGACTCAAGTGTGTTTCCAGATGAAATAAGCTGCCAGGCGTCGGGGTGGGCTGGGAGTGCGGTGGGACGGGGGGCTGACACGGCAGTCATACTCACCAGCCAAGTCAGTTTTATTGCACACACCACCACTACCTACACTGCAACCCTTCAGAGAATTCTCAGAATTGTTCAGTCATAGCCTAACAAGACTTACCTCTGATATATAATAGCTCCCAACACTCATTATAGGGGGCGTAAATTTGCACAAAACTGTTTTGACAGACATGCAAGTGCAATAAAGAAGACTCAAATGCGCATTTTATCTTGCAAAAATAAAAACATTGTTTGTCTAATAGGAACAGCACAGAAACACGATAAAATCTCACCATTTATTAGGTGGCAAAGATATTATTTTGCACCTGCATTACAAAAAAAAAAAAACTAAAGGGACTTGTATGTATTAATGTCATACCTTTCCTCATACTCAAGTTTTCATTATTTTTATATCAAGATGCAAACAAGTCATGCAAACCTTTCTTAAAAAAAAAATCAATAGCTAAGTTTATGACTTTTCACTGAAAAAGAACAGAGCCTCTTCAGAAGCGGGTGTGATGAGATTGTTTTGCTAACATGAAACAGCCAGACTGCATTTCAAAACCATATGGAATTTCATTACCTGTGTCCCACCTCTTATGTCCCACATATTATTTCACAAACTGTTAAAGTGTTGCTCCACCAAAAAGAGTCTTGACCTCACTCTCCCAGGCTGAAATTCGGAAAACCACGACAAGAAGAGTTCATGACTCATGCTGTTTCCACAAGACACAATAATGAGCATTATTTACCACGGAAGACTGGTTAGCGACCTACTTAGCTATGTGACACATTTTTAGAGACTTCACATGAGACAGGTCACTTTGTTAAGTACCCTGGGTAGTTATTGGTCCTTAATTACAAGACTGTTAGCATACAAGTATGTTAGCTCACACAGTACGTCTGATAAAAGCAAGTAAGAAAACCAAATAAAGTCATCATCAGGTGTGAGAAACATTGATGTACTTTTTATACAGTCAGGATATTGTTTACTTTAATAACAGGATTCAGAACCACTAATAATATAATTCAGTAGCCATACTTTACAAATCTGTCAGCTGAGTCTGGGTGTGTCCTACAGTCTGTGTAACAGGTGTGGTATTACAGCTCATACCTGCGGCAGTTAACTTTGGCCGTTTACCTAAGATTACTAAGATTCAGTATTAAAAAAATCTGCACCGATGTCCTCAATCCCATAACATTCTCACAAACCAAAGCTTTTATGTTTAGCTTTCTACATCAGCTTCGTAGCTGCCAAGTGCCTCAGTGAAGAGGAGAGCCGCTTGGTTCCTGTGCATATCACGTGTGGTGTTTGAGCTGGGGGTTCACAATAGCACGCCGCACATCACAGACTCCCCCACACCCAAAGGCCCGGCATGCCTCGGCAAGCCTGACCCTGTCTGCCTGCCCACACCGCAAAGCCTTGCACACACACAAACCGTAGTTGAAGGAACAGGCAGGCTCTACCTCAGGGCCATATGGACCCCCCCCCCCTTCCCACTTTCTGGGGAATCCACAAGGCCAGTGGACATCACGCTTCAGATTCTGCACCTTGGGCATAAATTCCAGGGATGGCAGCCAAAACGCCAGAAGTTTGTCACGTACAACTGCGCAACTAGCAACGACCTTATCGGCCACCATAACGTCTGCCAGATATCCGGCATACAGGCAACATACACACTACATCGCAGAGGAAGGGGCCTGACCCATCACCTGTACACTGATACACATATCTTCCCTCTACCCTCGGCAGCTTTTCCCATTAACAGCTGAAATATGAATTCATCTCACCCTTCCAGAGCTGCGGTCTCGCCAAGCTCGGATGGTTCTCTAGACAAATGTTGCATCTGCGGCTTTCTGGCGGGAGGCGAGCGAGCACCGTTTGTTATCGCACTGCTCTGCTAAACCTTATCTGCCGTCGGAGCGAGGCTTCCAGTTAAATTCCATTCATAGCGTCATGTGGCTGAGGCGAACAACTCTTTTCATGGATGTGGTAAAGAATCCAGACCGTGCCATTGATAACTGAGCAAAAAGTATTGGGAGGGATGTCATTGGAACAATTAAAGCCCCAGAGAACTACTTGATCAAAACAGAAATGATTCTCATAACTGAGTTCTTTTACTCTCGTAGAGTGTAATGCAAAATGGATGAAGGAAAATGGTTTGTGATACTCATACAGTTGTGCAATATTACCTTTGATCTCAATATTCTGACATAATCAGCATATATTGAAACACGGGAAAATATTAAATATAGAAACCATATTCAGTGCAATGATGTGAGAAATATCTGCTCAGTTTCACCCATAAAATATCTACCTTGTTTTTTACCTGGCAAATGTACTTTTCTTCATCCTGTACTTTGAGTTCTGGGAAGTTACCATGAAATGCTGAACTGCCATTCAACAATTCTAGTGCTTTCTACAAAGCATCACCGGCTAAATGTTCTGCTCCCTGCGAGGTCAAACTCATCAGGCCTGGGCCCTGTCCTTGTTGCTCTAATCTCCATGTCTCAAGGATGGGCTGATAAGGCTCACTAGCTACCTCCTCTCCCACCAGATAATGCCCCCTTGTGACCTTCAAGCCATGGTCACCAATTGCAGCAGTGAGTCATGTAGGTGTCAATGGGCCTTCTGGAACTCGGGGGAAGTGTGAGCCTTAACTAGGTTCCACCTCACCAGCCTTTGATGAAGAGCTGGGAGGATGTTATGGAGCTCACACCTGAAGAAACCCAAGGGGATTGTAAAAACAGATGGCAGCTCAGACCTCCCTCATCCATTCTCTATTTCCTTGCGATGACCTAAACATGGAAACTCCTTAATCTCTTCATGTCCTTAATAAATTCATCCAAAATGATTCTATTACAATTTGAAGTTGCCTTAAATTTTAGAGGCAATATAACAAAAAAAGAAATGAACTGTGAAGTGGGTAAGCAGGCAATGAACTTCATGCAGGTTATAAAATCAAAATCATGAAAGTGAACTGCTGTTTATGCTACGGAACAGTGTATGAAACCAGACGTGTGGAAACCATTTGCCAAACTGTTATCTGTAAATAAAAGCAGGGAAGAGACAGTACTATAGAAATAACAGAAAGTACTTGTTCAATGGTGGAAAATGTTTATCCAAATCACATCTGTAAATCTAATGAAGCAGCAAAGAAGCAGTCTGAACACAGCTTCCATGCACCTCAAGTGTTTCAGGAAGGCAGTTTGCAGGACAAATGCGCTGTTTCCCTGCAGTGCACAAGCTCAACACCCTCCTCCACCACCAAGAATCATCACACTGCTGCTTTACTCAGACCGCCCACCCCAGAAGGAGCAGCAGGAAAAAACAGCAGTCGGGGACAAAGCGTTGGGAGACACGAGATGCGACGGTCTCTCTGCCAAGTGCCGCGATGCGGGCGAATGAACCGTACAGTGCATCAAATTTTTACATAAGCATCAGTGTGCCGCTCAAAACTGCATTATGAAACCAAAGCAGCTGAAAATATCCTTGAGGAACGTCAGAACAAAAATGTTCGCTCTATTCATGCAACGCGGATGGTTTTTGTGTAGAATAATTAAATCAACTTAATTAGGAGTCAGGAACGAAATATTACACAAACGGTTATTTTCTGCCTGTGAGGTGCAGCAGCGGCACAAAACGCTGATCGCCGGAATGCATGGAGCATAATTACGGACACTTCGGTAATCTCTTTCCCAAACACGTGTCCATTCTGTGCCCTTTGCCCATTGGGGGCACCTCAGTAATGATCGTGCTGTTTTCACTAACTCTCATCCAGGCACAGACGGCCTCCGACGACGTCGTTCCCAATCCCACACACACTCGTATTTGTCGGAAAACAGCATCGGCGTCCGTGTCACACCCTCTTGCCTCCCACAGTGTTTTATTGCAGTCGCAGTTTTTGCTCCCTGGCCCCACCCTCACCCGGTTGCCGTGGTGCTGTGCTGCGGTGCCCCACAAGATGTGATGTCAGAGTGCGGTGAAATAGTGAATTGCCCTAAGGACATATCGCAATATCCACATCTAAAAGCAAAAAGAAAAAAAAAAAATAATAAATAAATAAAATAGATCAGGATGGGGAGAGGGGAAGGGAGGTGGAAAAGGAAGTATATGCCAGCATGTAGTCTCTTTGGTACTGTCATGCTGAGCAGGCACTATGCAAAAGCAAAACATTGCAGGCTTTCGTCTGCATGTCCTCACACAGGCTGCCTCATTTTGTATCCTGAATTGAGAGCAGGGAGACATGGCTAAGTAGGGGTCCATTAAAAAAAACGGAGAGAAATGAGAGCAGTTTCGTTGTACCAGGATAGAGAACATGTCAAATTCCAGAGTTGGGCACACCTATTAGACAACTCTGAGGGAACGGTTTCTGTGACACTTCAGGGATGCCTGCAAGCTAGAACATAAAAGCGATGAGAGGCCTGTGTGTGTGTGTGTGTGTGTGTGTGTGTGTGTGTGCAGGTCACAGAGAACACCTCTCACCTTCAATTAAACGAAGCTGAAAGGTCGTCAACGTGATGCTGCTTACCTGCCAATGTAAATACATGCCCACCTTTAGCAATGAGACCTTGTCAGCGTGACGCGCATGCATGCATTACTGGTATAACGGCAAACCCTTTCACGTGGCAAACTCTACTGCATGTTCTCTGTCATGCTGGGAACCCCCCATACAAAAATATGTGGAATCAAAACAGTGAATTTATGCCTGTCAAGATCATCACTTCACAGCCCTGCAGAAAAAAAAATGCAAAAATAAACTTAGAGATGTGTTTTCACCTATCGCTAAAGGATCTTGGCAAGTGAGGCATTTGTCACGAGGCTGGAAAGAAACCTCACTAGTAATTATTGCACCTTCTTACAAAACGTCTACAGAACAAGAGGTCGTTTTGGAGGCCCTAGGGGAGCAGATTCAGATCCAGCTGCGGCAAGTTCCTTTCCTGGAGTGCCGGTGCATCGGCGTCCCAGGGATTCTGCGTGCCGCTGAAATGTAAGCGCAGGACATAGTGCGTTCGCAGGCTCTGCACACAAGATTTTGCACTGGAACTGTGGGAGGGAATGATGCTATGACAACCTAAGAAGAAAAACCATTTCATTGCTTTAGATTGATTGAGTACTGTCGCTGACAGTGTTGCATCTATTTTTTGTATTTTATCTGCATGGTCATTTCGAAATTCACTGAAAATTACGTAATGCGTTTCTGTTATGCCAAATCGATTGTGACACGCTGACGACTGAATGCGGCAGCCCTCGAACAGAAGCAAACAAGTGTGCAGAAATGATAGCATCTAATCAAATAACAAAAATACAGCAACATTATTTCCAGGGGTGAGCCCGGCACCAGGTGTATTTCAGGATGGGGGCTGAGCAATTCTGTCATGTGATAGAGAATGCCTGCCGTAACAGGGAAATGGGCTAACACCCGTCCGTCCTGTCTCATGCGTGAATCTAGACTTTCAGGGAAATATCGAGCTGGCGAACTCTGAGCTGTCACCCAGTAAGCATGCTTCACCATTATTTATTTATGATGTCCAACAGCAAACTTAAAAGAGCACTTGGTAGGGAGCGGCCTTCTGGGAAAAATACTCCAGCACCACCTTGGCCTTCTAAGATGAAAAGTTTCTGCCTTTCTGTTCATTATGTGTAGAGGTATTACTGTTCCTTTGAGTACATTCTGGGACATGTAATGTTTCACCACAGCAATTAGGTTTTTCACAGTTTTTCACAGATAATAAAAAGCCAAGAAGATGGGGAAAAAGCATGTTCACATCGAAATTAT
>JABJVR010043096.1:0-31045 GCA_025773905.1 Chitala chitala
GTGATTGGCTGATTAGCAATTTGTGTTACCAAGCAATTGAACAGGTGTACCTAATAAAGTGGCCAGTGAGTGTATATCATGCTGCTTTAAGAAAAAGAACAGAAATTTCCCTCAATTTCATAAAAGATGAGAAAACCTAAATCATAGGCTGAGTGCCTGAACACAAGAAATAGGTTTGTAAATACGTGAATGAATAAAATTAAATACAGTAATTAAATACAGCATACAGGTATATGGCTCGTTCACATATTAAAAACATTGATTTATTGTTCTCACACCTAAAAATATTTTGTGAGCAGTTGTAGGCATTATATTACAAATTATTTTCTAATAAATTAACAGAAAAAGCATTAAAATTTCTACTTATTAGTCTTGTACTGGTGACCTTTTTATGCATGAAGTAAAAGTGAAAGCATGAATATGTGCTCTGGACAGAATAGAAGGAACAGTAGGCTATGATCACTAAGACACCACTGGTACACACTATTCAAAATACAAAAATAAAATTAACCTGATTTTGTGTTCACCCATCATTTCCACACACAGCAGGCATGGAACAGTGCCACCAGCTGTAGATAGGATTCTAGTGAATCCATCTACAGCTGCTGAGTGAAGGAAATGCGTCAGAATGAGGACTTATAGGAAGAGTCTTCAATTGTTCAGCACTAGAGGGCAGTAGTACTATAGTATTTGTCACGATAAACCAGCCGTGAGTGGCTTCAGCTAGTGAGAGCCTGTTCATGTGCTACACTGTTGATTTCGTTTATTTTTTAACCATAAAAGTACATATCTTGGCTTTTCTATTATCGGATAAAAATTTGAAAAGGAATTTCACTTTTGCATGTGTTTTGTTTAGTAAATTAAGGGAAGTAGTTGTGTGATCACAAGAACATTTAGCTACGTAGATCCTGAACCAGATCTTATAGTGACACAAGCGGAATCTTTTTCCTCTTTCAGCTGCTTCCTCTAGGGTTCGCCACAGAGGATCATCCTTTTTTCCATACTAACCTGTTTCTGCAGCTTCCTCAGTCACCCCAACCTCTCTACATCCATGAACCTCCTCTTTGGCCTTCCTCTTCTCCTCCTGTCTAGCAGCTCCATCCTCAACATTCTTTTCCCTATATACTCCCTCCTCTGCACGTGTCCAAACCATCTAAGTCTCGCCTGTCTCACTTTGTCTCCAAACCGTCCTACCTGTGCTGTCCCCGTAATATGCTCGTTTTTAATCCTGTCCAATCTCATCACTCCCAGTGAAAACCTCAGCTTCTTTAACTCTGCTACCTCCAAATCTGCCCCCTGTCTCTTTGTCAGTGCCACTGTCTCCAACCCATACAACATAGCTGGTCTCACTACTATCCTGTAAAGCTTCCCTTTCACTCTTGCAGCTACCCTTCTATCGCAGATCACTCCTGACACTCTTCTCCACCCACTCCATCCTGCCTATACTCTCTTCTTCATTTCTCTACTACACTCCCCATTACTCTGAACAGTTAACCCTAAGTATTTAAACTCATTCACCTTCGTTAGCTCTGTTCCTTGCCGCTACACCATTCCACCACCCTCTCTCTCATTTACACACATGTGACCACTACAAGAGGAATAATACACAGTAATAGGCTGTACAGACCCCTTTTGCGAAACGGACACAGTTAACCTACAAGATTAGTGTGTGTTGATGTAGTTAAGGAAAACTGAAGTCTGTGTGCGATGATGAAACCAGCGTTATAAAATGTTTAATCAACAAGAGTGGAGTAGCACACATAAGGAAAGGAAAGGGTGATCAGCTAAACTAACATCGACCTTTAGGTATAGTCACGGTAAAAGGAGGACAAACAACAAATGAATCCCGCCCCACAAATCAAATGTATTCCAGAATCATTTAGAGCCAGTTTCACAACAGACTAACCAGTTCACATGGCAAAATCAAAAAATGCTTTGCTTTCTACTATTAGTAACTTAACTGCACACAGCTGGCATAAAATTATTCTTATGAAATATTTTATGCATTACAATTTCCTCTGTTACTGAAAAAGTCTGCCATGTGTTTTAAATTACCCCAAAAAACCAACACTGGAAGCAGACCGGTACTATTAACTATTGATTTTGAGCATGGTGTTAAATGAATGATATAATATAATTTCTCAGGTTGGCTAAACAATTTAAGATACAGGCTTGGTGACATCAAAGGTGTGGTGCTCTAACAGGTGACTTGTATACATTTCAGACAATGACTCCATGCAGAACTCAACAGAGACTTTCTGTGTAGGAAGCTTGAAGGATTCTGAAGGAAAGTAAAGTTGCAGATGTTACAGAAAAGGAATGGTACACACCACGGAAAACTATAAATTATAGCTAAAGTGGCTGAAAAGCTCACGTGAGGCGTATGAGGGGAAACCAAAAACATCTGGTGGTCGTAGATCATCGACGCAACCAGAGAAACTGAATTAGAAATAGTTTTTCTATAGGAAAGGTATTAAAAATGCAAATACAGTAACTCTATATGAAAATATCTTTAGTTATTAGAAAAGGGTGTGGATTGGAGCTAAGTGAATGCCTGAGTGGTTAGTCAGACAAATGTGGGATCACACAACCTTCAATGGCTTCACTAAGCAGCTGAAGTACCACCTATAGCCACACAAACAATATCAAAATAGAAATGGTTTTTGGGTGTACTTGTCTGAAGAAAACTGGGAATTGGTTTTAGTGGAAATACAGCCATAATACTTGCCATCTCCCTGGAAAAACCTCCCAATTTGAGCTATGGAAGTATTCCTAAGTGAGGGGTTTACACCACTGGCATGTAGGTCTGATGTTTAAACGTAAGATGTTTGAGATGCAGTTTCAGCCTGGATGCTGCCCCTGCCCCTTTTTCAGAAGAACCCCCCCCCTTGCAGGTGACAGGTTTAAAACTGAGCTTTGGTATTTTCTGCCGTAGAGTACCAGGCCACACGTCACGGCTGAGTATGTTTCAGTGGGCACTGGGTGGAGCTCCATTACAGAGCAGCTCCTTTCAGGTAAACACTCGACAGGTGAAACATGTTGAGCAAGTTCACCATAAGCACTGAATGGCCAGTCTCTGCAATACACAAATTGTGTGTGTACATACCAGCATCGCCATTTCTGTGTGTGTGTGTGTGTGTGTGTGTGCACGTTTTGCATGTGCGCTTTTACTTGGGAACGCACTGCCTTGTTATCCTTTGGGGATATGACATTTGGTA
This sequence comes from Chitala chitala, assembly GCA_025773905.1. Taxonomy (NCBI): domain Eukaryota; kingdom Metazoa; phylum Chordata; class Actinopteri; order Osteoglossiformes; family Notopteridae; genus Chitala; species Chitala chitala. The sequence goes on from JABJVR010043096.1 coordinate 3,219, forward strand.
GTGATCTGTGCTAACTGACTGCAGGTGTTTATGCACAAGAGTTCTAGCTGGATTATCAGAGTTGCAGTTAAGGCACTGGAGTACAGCAGTTTTGGAAAGTCTTGCTTTAACGAGATCCTATGCAAAGTAAAGTTTGCATACGCAGACTTTGTGTCTGATGTTTACTTTGCAGGGAGGTTTCAGCAGCCTTGTATATCTTCTTCTTCTCCATTTCTGGTGTCACACCATAACCTGTTCACATTAACTGTTATTTTTTATTTCTTTAGAGCAGAGGATTATCCTTCTTACCATGAACAAAAACTTTTAGATAAGAGAGGGTACTACCTAGTAAACTCTTCTCCCCCCACCCTGCCAACTCATTTTGGTGCAGGTTTTTCTTCCAACCAGTTCATTCATTTTATTTTGACAACTATCTCAATTATTTCTCCGTATTCTTCCCGATCATTTGCCTATGTCTGCAGTTAGCTGTCTTGGTCATTCATTCATTCAATTATATATATATCTCCTATACAGCTTCATCCTGTTAAGGGTCATGGGAAACCTGGAGCCCATCCCAGGAGACATAGGGCGCAGGGCAGGGGACACCCAGGGCGGGGTTTTCAACCCACTGCAGGGCACACACACACACACACTACGGGCAATTTAGAGACATCAATCAACCTAACCCACATGTCTTTGGAAACTGGAGAACCCAGAGGAAACCCACCAAGCACAGGGAGAACATGCAAACTTCACGCACACAGACTCAAGACAGGAATCAATCCCCAGGCCTGAAGGTGTGAGGTGACAGTGCAAACCACCACGCCACCATGCTGCCCTGTCTTGATCATTTGAGCAAAAATAACAGTTACAAAAAAGAAAGTTAAATGTGAGTCTCTTGTTCTTTTGAATCAGTAACAAATGTATAAATCACACATTACAATGTCGTTCTAACTGCAGAATCAGAGTAGGAATTGTCTGGATAATTTAATATGGTCTTTTATTCAAAGCAGGAATAATTAATTTCATTCAAATTGTAATAAATGAACAGCAGAAACAGGTGTGAATGACAAATAATGTTTAAGCGGTGTATTTAAGCAGTGTCTTAAGGATTTAAGTGGTCATTACCAAAGAATTGATTAAAAGATTATAGTATGTCATAATTGTTAAAAAATGCTAAGAAGTAAAGTCAGCAAGTCCTCGTCATGCTTTAAAAATTCTTTTTAAAAATGAATAAAGCTTGTTCAGAATTTTTGGATTGACAGAAAAAAATATACAAAAAAGTAATGGTTATATAATGGTTAATTGATATTAAGGTTCAATTAACAGCAGAAACTGGCTGAAACAAAAACCTGCACCTACTGTAGCCCTCCAGGACCGAGATTGGACATCCCTTCTCTAACCAATCACTTATAAATTAATGTTAAGTGATAATGTCATATGTCACCTTGAAGTGCATTTTTCTGCAGTTATTGTCCAGTTCACTTAACACGTTCGTCTGTTACTAGGTATATTTTCAGTCAAATGCGCATGTGTAAAGTAAATGTTCTGCATTTGCAACCAGAAAGATATTAAGTTGATTCTCAGCTCTGAGTTTCTAATGCGTGCCCCATGGCAGACGGAACACCATGTCTTTGTTACCCTTAGTGGTAGCAGAGCTGGTGTTCTAAGCACCATACCCGCTGTGTGTTGCCTGGCGACCTGACCTCACTGTATTGGTCAGCGTACTTGTTGACTGGACTTTCAGATTGGGCTGGTTAGACCCAAAAAGCACGCCTGCTTTACCTGGAAAGCTGCATTCTGTCAGAGTAAGGATCCATGCCCAAATGCAGGTCTGTGTGAGCCTCCAAGCCATCTCGTCTGCGTTCCTCTCTGCTTAGCCTGACCTCCAGCCACAAGCTGAGCACCTGTGGTGAAGGACACAACATTTGGCTTTAACCCCCTCTGTACAAGACCAGACTTGTGTTTGTTGGCCCCTTGCCTTCTGAACATGCTCATGCGAAGTCTAATGAAGCGTGCTGTTTTCCACTGGCAGCAGCTCGTGGAATGATGTCGTGTTATGGCCATTCAATTGCAATGAAGGTCTAAGGGCTCAACGAATTGTCACAGTTTAAGAATGTAAAACTTGGTTCAAAGATGAACATGTATATAGCATATGGAGTCTACAAAAAATTGATTTGTATGTGCTAATTACAATTTTTTATGAATATGCATTTTATAGTGATTTGCAGACAATGAAACAAGATTTTGTTCATATTTTGAAACCAAACCAGCCCAAAGAGACGTTTCTGCTGTGCTTATCGGTAAGATGGTGACAATTAGATTTAAGAATCCCAAATGTGACAAACACATACGGATCTTTGTCCTCTGCTTGACCAGAGACTCAAAGGCCTATGGCAGCCTTGCCGTCTGTTGCTGGGATGGAACGGTAGGCAAGTTAAATAACGGCATGACTTCCTGTTAGGAGGCTCATCTGAAATGTGGAAACCAGCACTTCAAAGAGCTCAGATTCCTGCTGTGTCATCAGTCCTGCTGTTATGAGTAAGAACTGCGAACTGACTGTTTAAATGCGTGAGAATGGTATCTTCCTGGAGACATCAGCGTATCTTACCATGTGTGAAATGAAATATCCCAGGTCATCCGGTGTGGGCAGCCTCCAGAGAATGATTTTAAAAAATCTTCAGCAATAGTGAAGATGTTGGTCCTTGGCTAGGAGAACGTAACGCTGTCCAACACATCAGCAGTGAATTGTTTCCACCTTGTTGTGAAGCAGTCTGCTGTAGCCCCCTGTTCAAACACGACACTACACACCTTTTCTTCAGCCCAGATCTGCAGTCTGCTTCTCTGTGTTGAGTCGAAGGACTGGGCTGACAGGTTATAAGATGGCCACACCCCCCTCCCTTTCAGCTACTGGGGTAATTTCACAAACCCCGCCCAATAAAACTTCAGTTATGGTCTGTGGAGCACATGTGGAATCGTGTACTCGCACAGACACGAACATGTGCTCAAGGCAAGGGAAAATTGTCATGCAGCCTTTGTGAGAAAGCTGTGCCTACCCTCTACTTCAAAGCTTATTACACAGGCAGAGGAAGACAAAAGGGGTGGTGCTGTACACACTGGGGCCGGCGACGGTTCCATTTAACAGTGCCTTGCAGTACACCTAAGTCATTATTCACATGAGTGAAAGGCCCTGCCCTGAACACCGCTGCCTGTATTAATACTGGGTCTACATCACTAGAACTCTACGCTATCGGTAAATAAGCAAATTTGCTTTGATGGGATGCAGGGGACAGAACATGAGAATTTAGAAAATGTAACACAGTAGGGTATAGTTGCAGGCAACAGAAAGCATGTTAGACCAACCAGACAGATTGCTGTCAAAAGAATGAATGAGAGTGAGAATATTGTCTGCAGTAAGAAGTGCAGACAGACGACTGGGTTGGAATCATGTGACATCTGCCATCTCCTACACTTTTGTAACTGCAGGAAGAAGGCACAGATGATGATGATGATGATGATGATGATGATAACGATGATGATCTCTGGAACATAACTGGCTTTTGAGGCTGATGGCCTCTGTGTGTGGTGCTCCAGTACTCTTTCTCATGGGTGCTGAACTCAGCTCCAACTGGGTCATATGTTTCTTGGCTTTCACTTGAAACAATCTAGCTCTGCTAAAATCCAGCATGGAATAATGTGTTTATAAAGTTATGCATTAGACATTTGAGAATGATGGGACTTTACAAATAACAGTAGTAGTTGCGTTAGTTGAAACCCATGTGTGTTACTGGACACCAGTAACACACAAAGTACGCTGTCCCCATTCTGCAGTGGCATACAGTATTGTGTTAGTCTAATCCTGACCCTACACCTTGTCATTCTACCCTAATCATACCTATTTGTTTTAAATGGCTGTTTTAAATTCAAATGCACTGTTATTCTTATCCTTAGAATACCCCTGTTCTAAGAGATGAAATGGTTTTAAATAACTTTTTCCACAAGTCTGTAATCAGATATACTGATATAATCTGAGTTTGGTTGTTTTATTTTTCAAAACTGTCAGATTCTGTTTTTTTTCTTATTAGTCAGATTTGGAATTTGCTGGTTATCTGGAGTTAATTTTTTCCCACCTACTTACCTGCAAACAGTAGAAGTGAACAGTATTACTGTTCACAGCAAGATAAAATGTGACTATCCTGCATGAAAACTGATCTGTGATTCTCAAATAGTGCATTTAAGAGAAAGGGGGGTAAACAGGTTAACAGCACGTGCTGTTGGCACAGCGATGGTATTTCAAAGTATGCTGTCCCCAGTCAGCCTATAATCCCACAGATTAGGGTTGCATGTCACAGACTGTGGATTACTCTCAGAAGGCTGCCATTTCATGATGAATTTCCCTTCTATGTGCATATGTGTGTTTAGAAAGTACCTTTCGCGGTTCTCTTAATTAGTCTTTTAAGTCTTTTAATTTGTGCTTCTGACAAAGACACACGTTCCCATTTGTACACACTCTGATATGCGACCCAAGATGGACCTTAGATGAAAAGTAAGGAATTCTTTGAACAACCCCCTCATGCATGCACAGCATGTGAACATTTATATGTTTGAGTGTGTGTGTGTGTGTGTCTGTGTGTGCATGTGTGTGTGTGTGTGTGTGTGTGTGTGTGTGTGCAACAGGTTTAAATAACTCTTCTGTATCACTGAAAACAAAGAAGCAATGTAGTTTTGGCATGTTTTTGTGATTTTGTATATCTGAGTTTGCTTATTACTAGTATTAGAAAGCATGATTTAAATGTCTTTCCAAATACAACCGTGTAAACATCTGTGTGTGTGTGTGTGTGTGTGTGTGTGTGAGAGAGAGACACACACACACACACACACACACACACACACTCAGGTTCTCAGTAAGGTACCTAACCACCCTGCTCTGCACAGCTGGTGCACACTAATTCTGTGCCAGCCCATCAGGCACACACCCAAACATCTTTCTGAGTAGACTGTACAGAACTAGGTTGTGATGCTATTTATTTCCCCATGCTGCTAGTTGGAAGCACTGATTGTTCTGTCAACCTCCATGTTCGCCGTTTGTAGGTTATTGAAAGATTTTTTCAGATAAGGAGATTAAGGAATTAATGTCGTTCTTTTGCGATTGTAGGAGAGAATTGATATTAGGTTTTAATCGGCAGGCGGGGTGGGGGGGGTTGGGGGGGGGCAGAGTTTTTCGGCTGTGCTGCGAACCACTACGCAGAGGTGGGAGGGCCATATGTGACTTCACAGGACACCCAGTCGGCTTGTTCCAATTCTGAGCAAAGCAGATGGAGCATTCTCAGATGATGTAGATGTTGTAGAGGCCGGAGCTTCAGCATCGGCACAGTCAGCAGCCACAGGCAGGAGATGAGCTCCACTTTTAGCACCTCGATCCAAAAGCGCACAGCAGAAGAATGAACCTGGGAAATACAAAGGACAGCTTAGCCAGCCCCTAGAGCTCTGCCTCCCTCTGCTCCTTCTCTCCAACTCTGCTCTGTCTGGTGCCCTCGATTTTCTGTTTACATTCTAATAACCAGCATCTCCATCCTTCTCTCCCCCTAGTTCTTCACCTCTCTCTCCCTCCATTCCTGCATCTCCTGTGCTGCTGTCGCCTTCTCCTCCTTGCTTGCGGGTTCTCCTCCTCCTGTTTCTCCACCTGTGGACCCCTCTCGCGTCATGCACGCTTTCCTGTTAGCCTGCAGGCTGTTTTTCCTGGCCAGCCTGTGGCCAGTCGGCCTGCTGGGTGGAGCTCAGTTTCCTGGCCGCAGGAAGAACAAGGACATTCATCTGGGGGAGCACGTCAGCCAGAAGCACGGAGGGTGAGTGAGAGCGCGCTGAGAAAAACCAGGACTGGTACCCCAAAAATGGACATAAACCTGTGGAACTGAGGGTGAAATGGCTGGTGTTAACCTCAGGATGCATTTAATCAAAGCCTACAAGGATTTATCCAAATTGTGCGTAGAAGTCTTTACTCCAACAATCTCAGCATTGATATTGTAGTGCTGGGTCTGTCTTGTAACATTGTTGCCCACTTTGCATCTGTGTGTCACCTGAGATGGTTTTGTTCTCCTGCTTTTTCTCTTGGTCCCAGCACCTTCATGCTAATTAGCTGGTATCAAAGTGTGTTGTAGACAAGGCACTGGCTTTTGTTAATTGAAGTTGCTTAAGTTGCTGTGATATGTTGGCATCTGAAGGACATTTGATTGAGACATTAGTTTCAGTTTCAAATCTGAGCCCCAGTACTGCTCATGGATTTCAAACTAAAATGGCCTGTTTTTTTTTAGTATTACCTTCAAATTTGTGACAGAGGTTCTCATCGTAGGAGCTCACAGGAGAAGCTGTGCTCTGTTATTGGGAAAGCAGGTGATTACTGTCAGAGGCTGTGTGGTCTTTTTCACAATGACCGTGTGCCATGTATAGACCAGGAGGCTGCTTAGATCTTTTATTGTTCTGGAGTACTGATGTTAGCAGGTCAGCATGTGTTTCTGTATGGTGAGGGTTGGGTGGTGGGGGGTGATGAATGGTAAGCAGTCCCCCACACTGTACAGCATAGCAGCCCACCTCCTGATCCATACCTGGTCAGGTGTGATTGGGAGGAGCGGTGCACAGACTCTCAACTCCTCTCCTACACACACATATATGTAAGGAGAGGGCTTTGCATCTTGGTTTGAGGGGCGTAGCTAAGGAAATTTGTGTCTTTGGTGAACACTGAAATTGCACCACTATCCAAACATCAGAATTAATCTTTAAGATAATGTTTACATAATATCAGTTCAAAAATTCAAGTCAAGCTCATTAACCTTTTAATTATGGCACTGTATGAAAATTACAACTGCCTGTCATTTCTTCTTTTCATGGTCTTCCTAAGCTGAGTTCATACTACATGATTTTCTGGTTGCTGATCAGTCGCCAACCTCTCATTGACTCAACCCAGCAGTAACTTGTGATCTTTGAAGTGCTCTTGTCCAAACACATCCGAGCGAATTGTTTAACGTGAATTTATCTACGATGACATTTAATCGGTTTCTCAAGAGTTTTTCAAGTTTTCTTTACTTTTATTCTGCCCTCCATGTCTGAGAAGATCACTTGGGATAATTATAGCCACACCCCCCTTCCCTCACATAGCCAACAGCTTGGCAATACAAGAGCTAACCCTTCTACCCACAATGCACCAAGCCCGGCAGCACACGTGTCATGAAGCAGAGTTTTGTAGACATATTAAGTTGCTAAATATGCATCATGTCCTCATGTTGTATGAGATGAAAGGAAAGAAGTGATGAAAGGGAAGGATGGACATGTGGGTGGTCTGTCTCAGACAAACGATGTCGTATTATCACTGCTCACCGCTGACTGCTTAAGTTAGCAGACAGAGGCAGGTGTTTTGAGTGCATGACTGTGTGTGTATTTTACTCATTAAATGGAAGTGAAATTGTTTTAAAATTTAATAAATTGGTAACACAAAGTCATATGAATATATATACCAAGTACTCTGTGTTAATAATTTGGGGTCATTGGACAACAATAAGGAGCAGCATGGTGGTTGTTGGTTTGATTTTGGCTCTCAGCCCTGTGTGTGGAGTTGCAAGTTCCACATCCACATCTTTGGGTTTCCTCTGGGATTTCCAGCTTTCTTTCAGGATAGGCTTTGGGCCACCTGTGATCCTTTATAGAATAAGGGCTTAGATATTTGACAGATGGATGAATGGATAGTGTGTGCACTGTACTTCCTCATATCTGAAGCTAAACACAGAGACCTCTGGTCACATGATACATGTGTGTTTTCTGAATGGAATAAGATGTAAACCTCACATCAGCTGACCCATTTTCAGCTCCAGGTATACCACCTATCTTGGGACTAGCTGTTCAGTTAGCTAAGCACCGGCGTTTGATCACAGCAGAAACATTAACATAGACACTAGTTAGAAGTGCTTTCCTGCTTTTAACTCACCCATACATCCAGAAGTTATCCAATATGTACCTGTCCTGGTTCTTGACCTTGTGCCCTGGATCTCAGGAAGGTACAAAATCACTAAAAAGCACCAGACCTATCTGACAATTAGAGTGTCCATCTATGAACCATCTCTGAACCTGCCTACAAAAACTTAAGCAGCTGCAGCGCTGACTCAACGAGTCTGAGTCTAACATCAATATGTGTAGTTGGACGCATTACTTCTGCGGATTTTTATTTGTGTTTGCTTCCTCTTTTTTGCATGCAGACGAATAGACTTCAAGATGAAGAAGTCGGACAGCACCAAATCACTGCTCATCAAGTCAGAGCAGCTGCTGAGGATCGAGGAACACGACTTTGCCATGAGGCCTGGCTTTGGTGGTGAGGAGAACCGCTCCTGTTCCGCTGTCTGTGATGCGCTGCTGCTTGCTGGCTGGCTGGCCCAGGTTCGAGTTTTCGTGGCCTGTGTCCATATTCGCACGTATGTCCGTGTGCCCTGCTGTGCTCTATTGGTGCGCTGACCACATGTAATGGTGCCTGTTTTTTAAGTGGAAATGGATGCTGTACGAGGGCTGCCCAAACGGCCCTAGCCCAGGAATTCTACCGCGTGGTGTACAGGTGGTGTTGAGGATTTTTCACAGAAGTGGGTCATGGTGCTACCCGGCAACACTCCGGGCCACTGCTGCAAGACACGTGACCCAGACTGTCAGCAGAATGACTAGACAACGGAACATTACGTGTGTGTGTGTGTGTGTGTGTGTGTTTGTATGTTTGTTTGTGGGAGTGGAGGGGTTAATCTAACTCAGATTACACCTCCCAGAGCATAGAGGAAAATGAGAAGTCCTCCAGGTCAGCCACGGCTAAACAGAGCACAATATCTAACACGTGTTTTGGTATTGAGCTGAGCAGATACTATATTTACTCAGAACCAGGACCTGAGTGACACCATGTGTCAACACTGTTCAGAACCAGGAACTAAGAGCACAACTACAGGACTGTTTATAACGTGGACCTGAGTGACACCATGTCACTGCACTAGTCCAATCAGTCACATAGTAAAACCATATTATAGCACCACTCAGTGCTGGTCACACATCAAAGGGATCCAATCCACAACAACCATTACCTGCCCTCTGAGTAAACAAACGTACAAACATATGCTACCCATATTTTAACGCTTTTGTTTACACTCATTATAGTGTTCAGGTTCTGTTATTTTCATACCAATCAGTGTCATCTAGTCAGTCGGAGGGCTTCCTTTGTGAAATGCATAAAAGAAAACAAACAAACAAAAAAATTTCTCCCCATTTTTTACATGGAATTTATTTCTGGATTTATAAGACTATTTTCAAACTGCATCTGACACTGAGAACAAAACGGCTTAAAGATCACATTTGATCTTTGTAAATGGCTCTGCTCCTTGCGCAGTAAGCCTGTTCTTCCACACTACACTCTCCTGGGATTAGACACAAGAGCCTCGCTGTTTGACTCTGGTGAATCCAGTTACCCAGTTTTTGTGGTCGGCGTAACTCTACGCTGCATTGCAGACAAGACGAGCTCCATTCCGCGTCCGGAGATGGTGTTTCTACTTCTTATGGGGGACGGCGGCTTGGTTCCCACAGCAGGCACAATGGCAGGATCCACGGTGTCAGCCCTTTGCGGTGTTCCTGGGAAGTGTCCTGGGTTAGCGGCGACAAAGCGAGGTGCCACACAGATTCCTTTAGCAGGGCACTTTATACTGACGATGGATGTGACACTGAACGATGTACAGATACAGTATATGAATGCATGTGCGAAAATTACCATAGCTGAACTTAAAATGACGTGGAAATTAAACAACAAAGAAAATAAATTTTAAATACATTTTAAATCTGTTTGGTAAATACGATAAATAACTAAAAAGAATAATGACCGTAATTAAAAACGGGACGTTTAGAGTTTTTCGCAGTTGCTTACACACGTGTCTAGAAATAGTGATGCTACAAATGCTTTAGCACATTTCTTTAAACTCTACACACATTCAGCAATGTTCATGTATTTAGAGCAAAATGAAACACGGGCTCCAAAACCATGAACACTCACTTCAAAACGTAACATTCACATCAACATATCGCACGTGTTGATCACATGGATTTGGTCTACAAAATATGTAGGTCCACTAGGAACAAAAAAAATCCGAAACGCAGTTATCAAAGTAGGCTTGTATCCCTGGTTTGCAGTAAACTGACTCGAGGCATCACAAAAATTGCAAATCATGATTTTGTTTATCTGTGGCGGGTGGGCACCCTGCCCGGGGTGTCCTCTGCCCTGGGCCCTGTGCTTCCTGGGATGTGCTCCAGGTTTCCTGCAACCCTGAATTAGATAAGGCAGTAAAGCGGATGGATGGGTGGATGGATGGAATTTGTTGATTCACATTTTCACCACCTACACAATGATTAAAAAAAAACATACAGTACAGAGTCCTGAATGAATAGGCATATGTCAACACTAACGCATGACTGTAATGCAGTAATGTTTAGAGTAAGAATCAAATATTCAAAAAAGTACAAATAAAATAACAAAAATCACATTGACCATGAATGACCGTACAGTAAAAACAATAAGGACAAGCAACTAGTCTGGATCACTCCTGTCGTCTCTGTTGGCCACAAATTTTCAATAACTTCACAGGAAATGTTTTCTTTGGCCTAGCAGCATTGGGAAAACCATTTTGAATGTCTTGTCCAAGCCTGGCAGTCATCCACTGAAATGTCACCCCAAGCATTGTTTGCAGTACAGTTACATCCTGATAAGGATTGCAGTCCTTCCAACACCAAGATGAAAATAAAATTCTTCTGTTGGGTTCAGAAATAGTGGATATGGTGGAAGATATAAAGCTGAAAGTTTGGATGTGTGTGGAACCAAGCTTCAAGAGCTGCTGCATGGTGGAACCTCACGTTGTCCCAGACTAGAGTGTGATGGATCAGCTGCTGTTGACCACATGGATCTCCTTCGTGGGGTTGAATAGGATGTTCTGAAGAGTGTCAAGAAAAAAAAACAAGAAGATTAGTTGTATTGTATGGACCAAGTGCTTCTTGGTGATGAAGGACCCCATGCATGCTGATAGTGACACAGATGGTTACAGTATGTTACCCCCCTGTTACCCCCATGCTGACCGGAAACATCCACAGTGTCATGCTGTCCAGCGATGTTCCTCCCATGACGTTGCCTTCTACTGAGGCTAAATCCTGCCTCATCCACATATATGTATTTGTTCTGGAAACTCATTTTCCACAATGGACAGTACTGGTAACAGAGTGCTGAGAAAAACTCTGAATAGTGTTCGTCTTGTGGGGCTCTGTGTTAATTTCACTGTTTTTCAAATGTAAGCATTTTCTGTCTTAGCATTAGCAAAAGATGCTAATGAGAAGAGAGTTTAGAGAGTTTATCATGAACTTTTGGCTTAGAGATTAAACACTGTGTTAAATGTTTTACAAAAAAAAATGTATAAGGGATTTGTGAGGAAAGCAAACTGCAGGAAATGTCTTTGACGTTTTGTTCCAGTGGCTTAGAAACAAGACAATTGCTCTCATTGAAAATTGAATGTCAGTATGCAGTAACAGGATGTTAACAGCTGAAGATAACCGCAAAACAAAAAAAAATCAATAAACGACCATTCTGTGTAAATGACATCAATAACAGAATACAAATGGAAAGAGCTTGTTTGGGGAAAAAAATGCATCTTTGCTCTGCAGCGTGAAAATCAATTTGTGCTATATTCAGTGTATGGCAGATTGCAAGTGTTTGTACCTGATCGCAGGTCAGTTTGCAGGAAAAATGGAGCCCACAGACAGAAGAATGAACTTTAAACTGACAAGGCATAAGATGTCAAGACTTTTTATGAGAGAGAAGTTCTCTGCTCTACAGTCTGGTCGTATAAAGTTATCTAACTCGGTGCCTAAAGTGCTGGAGAAAATTTGATGCAAAATATGAGGGGAAATTAAATATTTTTGTGCGGCAGGGTAAGAATGATGTTTCTAGTACTGTCTCCAGCCAGAGGCATACTGACAGCTAGGCAAGTTTTCCAAACATGTTCATGTTTTAATGCTCAGGAAATTTGCTGGTGCTTAGCCAGGGATGCGGCAACACTGGTGTTGAATACTGGTGTTGCACAAACAGCCACTATCACTGCTATTTAGTGTTGAATACTGGTGTTGCACAAACAGCCACTATCACTGCTATTTAGTGTTGAATACTGGTGTTGCACACTTAGGGAGAAGCAGCAGCATTACAAAAGCAGATGATGTTATATGATTCCTGTGTTTGGGAGGAGTAACACCATTATCTGGGTCCATTTTGAAGGATGATGCTGTTACTTAATCCTCTCAGCCTGTCAGACAGCCTTAGTCAAGTTCCTGAGAGAAAGAAAGCAGGTCAGGTAGAGGAAGCTAGTTTTGACAGGCTGACTAGGTGTTGGACACCTACAACAGGAAGTGAACTTTGGCCACTGCATACGTGCCATGGGTGCATGGTTTCTGCTACCTTGAAAGGAACAAAGTTTAACAAGATGTCTCCACAAAGTCTGAAAACTGAAACTGAAAAAAAAACTGAAAAACTCTTAAAAGAGCTCCTTCAAAACAAAGTAATTTTTTAAACAGCTTAATTAGCTTGACAGAAAAAAATGTGGTGGCAAATATTTTGTTGACCAACTTTTATCTCTTCTTGAGTTTTGATGCTAGGTGTTTGTGTCTGGGGGATCGTGAAGCATAACACATCCATGCCAACATGTTTGTCTGTATATAGTCCGAGTTATACACATGGAGTACAGTGAAACACTTTATATCACTACAATGGTGTAAGAATGCATGGCACTGCAAGAAACGCAAGAGTAGATATTACATGCAGTACACTGTTATATACAGATGAGCAATAAGGGTATATGTACAATAATGAGGTATTCCACGGTAACTGGACCTCCTCCTTTGTATTGCACAGGCTAAGATGAAGAACCAAGTCAGCTGTTCATGAATGTGATAGTATATGAGAAAAAACTGTTCTACCTACGTGTTTTGGCAGTAAGAATTCTACTGCCACTTATCTCACTGCAGTCCTGATCACATGGTGCAGCCAGTTCTTATATTGTTTTGGGAACCGATCCAAAGAAGACTGTGATTGACGAGTTGAGAAGAGGCCTAACGGCTGCTGTGCAAAAATGGATCAGCACCTGCTGTGGCTGGTTGAGTGTCACCATTTTGATGTCTTTCATTGGATATTGAGGTGCATAATATTGGCACAAGGCTTGGAGAAATAAATATAGGGAGAAGTTCTTAGTGAAACAGGGTGTCGGTAGCCCTGCTTTCAATTTAAAAGCCCTTGCTTTGGTATGGAATGAGAACTAGGCATGCTGATATGAGGTCACCCTTTATATATGCATATTTGTGTATGTGGTTTTTTTTGTACTGAGGCAGTTTATGTGAGGTAATGTTTTAAAGCATCAACAAAATGGCTCACAATCCAATGTCACAAGGTTCATGTGTTATCAATTTGTCAGCAGGCTTGACACGTGTCCTCAAAATTTTGTTTTTGGAAAACGTGCTGCCTTTTATTTGGTGTAAGCGGAGAAATTTGAGAAAACCAGTAGGTGTTTACATGGCCTGTACCAGCATGCCCTCAACGTCCTCCTCACTTTGCTACTGCCAGTTCCAAGGCTTGCAGTTTCAGCCTGGTGACTCGCTTGCACTGTAGCGCCCTCTGTAATGGCACAAACCCCACCCTGCAGGAGCTGCCATCCCTGTGGGCATCGACGTCCAGGTGGAGAGTATCGACAGCATCTCTGAGGTCAACATGGTAAGAGTCTCTTTCGGTCCTTTTCAACAGGCTTGTCTGCTCAGAACATTTGGAAATCTGATGGTTAATTAATCATTCTTTTTAGAATGTTCAACTTCAATGACTAACACTCCAACCATCAAGTTTCCTTACACAACTACTAATAAATACTATAGTTTAGGAATGTGTCACTATGAAATAGTTCATCGTGACTGAAAAAGACACTGATATTTGTCATGCAGGTTGGTTTGAATGACAATATGAGCACATGTGAGTTCAGCCATGCAAACAAGATAACAAAGTTTGCAATGGGGTGGGTGGAACCGGACTATCGGCTCTGGTTGGTAGGCGCTGGTCGTACCATAAAAGGGAAATATTTCCATACTCTACAACTCATGACATGTTACAGATGGAGGGAAAAATATTTGTCTAGCACTTTTGTGCAAGCATTTTTATTTTTGCATGAGACTTTGATGAGAATGCATATTTCGTTTTGAGTTCTTTTGCTTTCTATTTTAGCCCTGACTACAGTACCTTTTGCATGTGGCCAGAGCCCATTTGTGCCTGATATGACAGCATGCCTGTGATTTTTTTATCCCTGTCTTTGTGTTGCCTCCAGGACTTCACCATGACTCTGTACCTGAGGCATTACTGGCAGGATGACCGGCTGGCCTTTCCCTCCAGCAGTAACAAGAGCCGCACGTTCGACGCGCGCCTGGTGAAGAAAATTTGGGTGCCCGACGTCTTCTTTGTGCACTCAAAGAGGTCCTTTATCCATGACACCACCATGGAAAACATCATGCTGAGGGTCTACCCTGACGGCAACATCCTCTACAGTGTCAGGTGCTCATGCAATAAACTATCCCTACATTGTTGGACCAGTTGCAGGTGTTTGTGTTTTTACCCGTGCAGGTAGCTCACCCCTGCTCTACATTGCAGGATTACAGTCACTGCTCTGTGCTCCATGGATTTTAGCAGGTTTCCTCTGGACACACAAAACTGCTCTCTGGAACTGGAGAGCTGTGAGTACCTGTCTCCACAGGAGGAACATGAGATGAGATGAGGCCAAAACATTCACATGATCACTGATCCATACATGTTCAATTCTCTGCCAGTAATGCATATTTTAAACATACCTGCTGTCTACCTGAACAACAGATTCTGAGCTCATGATAATCCACAATTGAAACATTTCCCAAAGCGACACAGTCAGGACTCTTTAAATATAGTAGCTTTAGCTTTTGATTCTGTCTGTCTGATTTTTCTTTTTTTCCTGCAGATGCATACAATGAGAATGACTTGATGCTCTACTGGAAGAATGGGAACGACTCATTACGAACTGATGAGATCCTGCTCTCGCAGTTTTTTATTGAAGAATTCAACCCTTCATTTGGGCTGGCCTTCTACAGCAGTACAGGTACGTGTGCGTGTGTGCGTGTGCGTGTGTGTGAGATGAGTTTGAATGTTTGTTTACGCACAGATGTCCTCTGGTCAGCAACTGAACTGGTTGTTTGTTGCCGTGGTGACACTTAGCATTTATCGTTGTAGATTAGCTGGATCGAGCATGTTAGCATTTAGCTTTAGGCATTTTACTTTTCTAAATCAGTCCCTCAAAATGCTGCACACACTGCTGTGTAAAGTTTTTCTCACAATTTTGGCTGATTCTGTTTTTGTGTTATCCCATGAAAAACACGAGTTGAGTGTCTTCTGTAACTGTATACATTTTCGCAAGACAGCAGGTCAGTTCAGCCGATCTGGCATTACTAAATTGGATTTGTAGTTGGGTGATCATTTTTGTGCATTCATTTATTTCAAAACACGTGGCCAGGATCATTCAAGCCTGGAGCTTATCTCAGGAACACATCAGCGCACACCTTAGGCAGAGCACACGTAAGAACATTACAAGCAATATAGAGTCACTAGCCCACATAATTTTAGTTTTCCTGCAGGAATACAGCACTGCTTACTGACCAACCATGTTATGTGCTGCTAATGTTTTGTCTCTGTATACGTCTTTCTCACTGAGTAGTTCTGTGCATGTACAGCAACCATTACATCTTTCTATATCTTATGTAGATTTTGGGGTTGGGAAAATTCAATTATTTTTTAATTAATGTAAATAGTTTCATGCGTAAAAAAAAATAACAGTACTGTATTATTCAACACCCATTTTAACTGTTCTGTCTCAGTAAGGAGCTCAAAGTAAAGGGGAGTAGATTATTTTCAAAAGGGTTTTAAAATATCGTAGCTTCAAAGCTCTATTGTGCAAAGACTTTCACATCAGACAGTGAGCTGTTAAAACTGAACTATTGTGAACCTCAGACAGATGTGTTAACAAAAGCAGTTTTGTTATGTTTTCTGTTGGTGTTTATAATACAGTGGTCTCTCATTTACTTTTGGGCTGTTGTTCATAAAACTGAACTATTGTGAACCTCAGACAGATGTGTTAACAAAAGCAGTTTTGTTATGTTTTCTGTTGGTGTTTATAATACAGTGGTCTCTCATTTACTTTTGGGCTGTTGTTCATCCAACCTTTTGTGAAGGCACTGAAATTCAATTTGTACATATTCAACTGGTATTTTTCTTGGGAAAGAATAACCATAGGTTACAGTTCCTGTCAAAAAATTATGCTATTAATCCAATATTCTTGAAAATAGACTTCCTTTGCAAAAAAATAAAATAATAAATTAATTAATAATAATAATAATTTATCCTACATAATATGGTGTTCAAAGAGGAATGATTAGGAGTTCACAAGTTTGCACGATTAATTGCCATTAATCACAGTAAAATACACAATTTTTTTTTCTGATTTTTTAAAATCGATTCACAACCCTAATAAGTTTCATTTCCTTAATATTTCTGTGTTTCCAGCTGGTACAGCTCTCTCTTTGTCTTTCTGTCTGTGTTTCCAGCTGGTACAGCGCTCTCTTTTCCTGTCTGTGTTTCCAGCTGGTACAGCTCTCTGTCTTCCTGTCTGTGTTTCCAGATGGTACAGCTCTCTATCTTCCTGTCTGTGTTTCCAACTGGTACAGCTCTCTCTTGCCCTGTCTGTCTGTGTTTCCTTCTGATACAGCTCTCTCTTCCTGTCTGTCTGTCCATGTTTCCAGCTGGTACAGTGCTCTCTTAACTTGTCTGTTTGTTTCCAACTGGCACAACTCTCTCTTGACCTGTCTGTCTGTGTTTCCATCTGATACAGTCCTCTTTCTTTCTTTCTTTCTGTCTGTGTCTGTCTGTCTGTCTCTGTCTGTGTTTCCAGCTGGTACAGCTCTCTTTTGACCTTGTCTGTGTTTTCAACTGATACAGCGCTCTCTCGTCCTGTCTGTGTGTTTCCAGCTTGTACAGCTCTCTTGACCTATGTCTGTGTGTGTGTGTGTGTGTGTGTGTGTGTGTTTCCAGTCAGTACAGGTCTCTCTCATCCTATCTGTCCATTTTCCCAGTCAGTACAACTCAGTCTTTTTGTCTGTCTTTGTGTGTTTCATGCCAATAGAGCTCCCTCTTCTTGTTTCTCTGTTGCAGGCTGGTATAATAGGCTGTATATAAACTTCCTGCTGAGGAGACACATCTTCTTCTTCATGCTGCAGACATACTTTCCAACCATGCTGATGGTCATGCTGTCGTGGGTATCCTTCTGGATTGACAGGAGGGCTGTACCTGCCCGAGTTTCTTTAGGTATTTATTCCCCTTGTGTTCTTTGAGCCCCATGCCCTTACAGGGCACCCACAGCACACACTGAAGGACATCTAGTTGGCACCTGCTTGGTTAGTTAGACAGTGAACAGTAGTTGGCACAAAGTGAGGGCTACCCGGATGACTTCAAACAAACAAGACCAAAGGTTTGTGGTGAAAACATGCCTGTTTTTCTTGGAGCAACATCAACCTGCACAGAACTGGTCTACACATAACCCGTGTAAATGTTGTGTAGCACCTGGTGCCCTGGAGACAGTGGGGATATACTGTATACACATAAGAAATTACATCTGAATTGATTTTACCAAACCATAGATATCACTGATTTACCTCAGGACAGAAACTGCAGTAGTATGAAAGATTCTGGGCAAAAATTAAAGAATAAATGTATAACTGGATATATTGTAAACGTACCCCACAATAATAAATATAGTTAGAAGGAGGCTGGTCAGTCAAATCTGACTTTAAAACAAATTAGATTTAAATATCTGAGCCTAGCAGTAACTCCCAGAAGATCACTGTCCTACTGACTCTAACGTTTTACAACCAGATTATACACAGCACCGATTTTGTCTACATATTTCTCTTACCTGCACAGGTATCACCACAGTGTTGACCATGTCCACCATCATCACAGGTGTTTCAGCCTCCATGCCCCAGGTGTCCTATGTCAAGGCAGTGGACATCTACCTGTGGGCCAGCTTCCTCTTTGTCTTTCTGTCCGTCATCGAGTATGCTGCAGTCAACTACTTGACCACTGTTGAGGAGATGAAGAAGCTCTCAAGAGCGAAGGTCACTCTTACCTTGGGGGTGATGTTTCTGGGTTCGGGGGGACTGGCTGGGTCAACAGGAGGTTTGTCTTGCAGAATATAAGGCAAAGAAAGCCTGTGACATAAGATCTTTGCTTCTAAGTATACAGTATTGTCTAAGTATCCACTGATCCACTTAACCGCAGTCAATAGCAGAAAAAAATTACATATAAAACTGACAAAAATATACAACTTTTAAACCGTGTACCAATCAAGTGTGTACTGTACAGACAAGTGTAAACATGGTAAAGAGGGCATGCCAAATGTTGCCAGTACTGATTCATCTCTTTTGTTTTGGTGACAGCAGAAGCCAATGGCGACTGCGCAGGGTGCTTGTGAAAAACTGTAGCGTGAAGTAGACAATAATTAAGAAGAATTTTGGTAGTGAAAAAGTAATTGCAACCCAAAAACAAACGTGTTCTAGGAAGTTACTTTTATACTCTTTCTAATCTCAAACCAGATACTTCCTATTAATTAATAGCATTTTTATGTTTGTTTTTCAGGAAAGTAGACTTTTAAAATAAATATAGAAAATGTATTGGATTATTAGGGATTTTAACTTGATCTATAAGCATGTCTGGCCGTTTTTAACTGCAGTAACACAGCATAAACATGGATTTAACGCCCCCTAGTGGTTCCTGATATTAAAACAACTTTCCATCAAATTGTCAGAGAGCTTAACCACATAATCCTAAAATGTTTCTAAAGTTGCTAGTTTTTTTAATGGCTTGTAATAGTGTTTTTTTACATTTGGTGCTGAAAACCAGTGTCCTTCATAGTCAAAAATTGTTTCAATGGTTTAATAGGTTATCAGATTAGAAGTGAGAGTTGATGTGTGGCATATCATGTTTATTTGTAGGTGAGTTATTTTCAAATGTTGTCACTGCACCAGCATTTCTCAATATGTTGGTTATATACTGTGTGAATGGTCATTAAAAATGAATGGTGAATTTTGTAGGGCTCTGGCCATAATGGGGTTTCTGTTAGTTAAAAGGTTTATACCTGAATGCAATCTACAATTTCCTTGGGTTCCTGTGTGATGAGGGTGGTCTGTCCCTCCTCAGACATGAGGGTCCAACATCAAATTTCCTCTCCACAGGTACCTGCCAACTTCAATACCACTGAGGCCATGGCCTTCGATGGCTGTTTCCATGACAACGAGCTTGACCTGACTTCCTTTCCGGAAATGTCCGGAGGCAGCGTGCCCGAGCAGCCGGCACCCGCTCGCAGCCCGGCCGACCCGCCACCCACAGAGGGCACCTGGCTTCGACGGAAACGGTCGGTCAAGAAGAACCTGAATTTCATCATGAGCAACAGTTACATGATCGACTCGTACTCCCGCGCTCTCTTTCCGCTGGCCTACCTGCTCTTTAATATAATTTACTGGAGCATGTATTCCTAAACACCAGAAGACATTTTTTGAAAAGGAGTGCACATGTTGCTTGTGAGGGTGTAGATCCCTGCCATTTGAATCATAAACTCCACATTCATGAGAACGGCACTGACACTCATAATTGATACAGGCCTATGAAATTAACACTCAGTCCTGAAACACGAAGTATGGGTACTTACGACTGGTGCAGTCACCTCAAGTAAATTAACATTGGTACTCATAACTTGATCATCCTCTTAAATTAAAACTGCATCCTAAAACACATAGCACTGATACTCATAGCTGGTAGTCCTATTGCATTGCCAGAAACACCGTTGCTCCTAAATATGCAAAACTGTATTCATACTCATAACTGTACTCATTAACAGTACTACACAGTACTACACTCCTCTTAGTTTTGATAGTAATGATCAAAGCACTACATTCCCAGAGACCGCAACGGTACTCCTATATAGACAACAAGCAGTATACAGGTTTCAGTGCTGAAACTGCAGACAAAGAGTGGAAAGTCCTTTATTATGACAGTCTGGAATAAGGTATTACATTTGAATCCCTTTGGTTTGATACCTACCTGCGTAAATGAGTAAAAAACGTGAAATTTGTGCAAAAGCCTCATGTGTCTGCTTAGCAACTAAATCAGCCACGGAACCTGGAAACATTTGTGGTGTCACAGAACTAGACCCCATGTTCTGCTCATATTTCCTGCTCCATTACCAAAGGTAGCACTAAGCAGTCTGGATTACATGACTGAGCACTGGAGGGGATGGGTCCAGCTCCCCAGCCTCCAGTCTTTTAGGGGAATGGTCATTCCTCCAAGGCGCATTAGCACAGAGACAAAGTGGCAAGCTGCGTGTTTGATGTGGAGATCTGAACAGAAAAGAGGACCTGTCAATACTTACTCCAGATGGAGGTCAGTCACATGCAGGTCTCTACCCACAGGGGTCTGGTTATCATCTCCCCAGCAATCGAACCTGGAAATCAACCTAGCTGTCAGGCATCACTGGCTAAATGTGAAATGGACTGACATATTAAGGATACCAAATATAAAACTGTTAAAAAGCATTCTCAGATGGACTCAAGTCTCTAGATTTATTTTGTGTACAATATAAAAAAATATAATAAAACAATATCAAAACATACATTGCTTATACCAGTTTCATTAAAACATTTGCATCTATATTCACTTCTCAAGGTTCTATTTACAACAGTCCTTCAGCGAACAATAAAAACCTAAGATTTAAATATAACGTTCAAGTTCTGTATTTCTGCAAACAAGCAGGAGTCTGGTCAGTACATTAGCATCTTTAACGAGAACAACGTCAATAAATATCATGTTAGTTGATGTTTACAGCTGCAGAGAAACATACAGTAAGTTTGCTTTTCAAAGACATGTCCTTATTTTCAGAATCCCTTGTCTGAGTTTCCATCTTGGCTTTCAATGATTCCATAATGATTTTCCAAATCTTCATCAAAAGCTTGTTAATAGTATAAATACTAAAGTCAAGTATTCTAGATCTTTTAATACTGCTTGGAATTAAAAGTGGTTACATGCTTGGTTTCTTCTGAGATTTCCTTCACTTTACTTAGATACAGAGAGGTACCATAACCCAGCAGGTAATGGCACACTCCATCAACATTGTGTGCAAGTTACTCATATGCCGCAATCTGCTGCGACCTGCGCATCCGTTGTCTGTTCATGCTCTCGTCCAGCTCCTCTGGGGAGGCCATTGAGCTGTTATCGAACATGCTCTCTGTGAAGGGGACGTCCACAGATAAATCTTCACATTCTCACAAACAAGTAAAAACATCACATTCACATTGTAAACAGCATACACATACACATAACAACATAAAATAAGCTTCAATACCCACACAGAGTCAGTGCCACAGTTAAGTTACAAGTTACACAGATGCCTAAGGTCAAAGGTTGCCCACCATTGCCATCTGCTTGGCTGATGCTTCCAGCGTCACTGGTGGGGAAGGAGGTGTTGAAGGTGTTGGAGGAACGGAAAGAAGGCGTGGTGATAACAGAGTGGTGTCTCTGGGTGTTCTGTGTAGCTGTCCGACTCCAGTCTGTGGGGGGGGGGAACAACAACAGGACAGTTAGTATTAGCAGACTACATCTCAAGTCTCTTTGGAAATCCCACTAGAATCACCAATTACTAATAATTTCCTAAATGATATGTGATTGTGTCCACACTGACCAATCAACAGAAAATGCTTGATCTAAAATGACTGTCATTGGTATCGGAAGTGAAACTCCACCCACTCCAAAAAGGGTCCAATAAAATGAATCCTCTCACCAATTACAACAGCTTTACTGACAAAAAAAAAAAAGAGTTTTGTTTTATGTAGCTGCACTTTTGGGCAAAAAGGTCCCTAAAGTTGTTTGCTTGCCATGTATTACATTTAAAAGGTGAAAGGTTATGACCTGAGTTCTCATCCAGGCGCAGCTTTCCACAGCAAAGATATGTCCTCCATTGGCGGCGGACGTTCTCCTTGATAGCACAGTGGAAGATGAAGATGAAGAAGCCTATGGAAGAGAACAGCGGTTCATTATGCCACCAACATGTGAGTATAAGGTTAAAATATTATAAGGGGCATTGCTGTAGAGCCACCTTTGGCTGTAGTACTAGTGCTAAATGTGGTTTTGCACAAATGCAGATTAACTCCAGTGAGGTAGTTAAGGGTGTTGTGCACTAAACCACATTGCCAAGTTATATGAGATGACTTGAAATGTGTCTCGTGACTGATACAGGTGAGTAAATTGGCCCGTGGAGTTCAGACACCTCACCTTGAAGGGTGTTGAAAATGGAAAACAGGTACATAAAGGCCAGGTTCACAGGCCCCCAAGCAAAGAAAGCAAAGCCCCAGGTGAGTCCCAGGAGGAACGTCAGCCCGGCCACACTGCGGAAGTCATGCAGCGAGCTCCGGTTCTTTATATTGTGGGGGTTCCTCTTCTTGATCCGATGGATCTGCACCAGAACGACTACGAACACGACCAGGTTGAGCAGGAACACCAAGCAAAAGTAGGCGACCACAGCCACGTAGAAGGCAATGTCATTCGTGATCCAGCAGCTGTTAAGAGGAAAGTAAAGTTACGTCTGGGAACAGTGTCAGTCCAAACAATGGTACAACATGGATTTATCCAAGTCAGCGGGGTCTTAACAGGATCCAAGAGGATACCTTTGTAGCGCACATAAAATCTGCAAATATCTCCTCCAAGCTCAATTCTGTTACTACAAAATATTAGGTCTTAAAATTTCAGTCTAAAACTGCATCAACAGCTATAGGTATACATCCTGTGCACAGTCACTACAGTGAGGTAACCCTGGACCAGAAACTCACTCATGACGTTTGATTACATTATTACAGACCATTCCAGGTGTCTTAACATAGGGACTCACAAATCATCGCTGGGTCCATCGCTGTACTTTCCATAAGCAACCAGACCATAGTTGTCTTTGCTGATGGAAATAACTATGATAACCACCAAGAGTGGGACTCCTAAACAGTGCCAGCACAGGAGGAATACAAAAGCATGGAAAGATGTTAACTGTTATCAGCAAAGACAGAATTCGCAGCATGGCCTGCAGTTTTGCATTTTTTAGAGCCTGGTTTCAATTCACTGGCAGCTTTGAGGAATTCTTAAAGGTTTGTTCTTGGCTACAGTGACATGCATGCCAAAATTAATGTAAAAACAGGACCTACAGTGAAAAACTACTTATCGATATTTAATAATAGGTCCTCCTTTAGCCTTGATGGTCTCCTCAAACTTCCCTGGCATACATTTATAAAGATTTTTTAAGTGATCTACAGGTCCTGCTTCCTGAGTATCCTTCACTGCTGTCCACTCACTTTGTTGTATTCAGTACACACAAATTTTGTAATAAAATCACAAATTTTAGAACAGTGATTATACAAAGATTTTGTGTTCTTTTTTAAGTAAACTGTGCTCTTTTGTCAAACAATTCGGTGAACAGAACGAACAGAATTTTTGAAACACATAAAAAACAGCTAATAAATACTATAATAGAAAACATGTAAATTAAAGTGACTAATATCGGCCATATTGTGGCCCCTGGCCTGAACACTCACCCCAGCCAACCAGTGACAACTTGAGCAGGTATCGGTTCATGTACGTGTTGAAGACCTTGACCACAGCCACATACATGTGGAAAGCCTCCAGACCCATCCAGGTAAAGGATGTAAGCAGGAAGTAGTGCAAGAAGAAGGCGGTAGTGATGCAGAGGCCTACAGCTTTAGGGTACAGTGCCAGCCAGGCATCCACCAGGAATACCATGTTGAGCAGAAACAGCGCTAGGCACAACTGGATCAGGATCTTCGAGGGAATGTCCTTATGCAGTTTCCTGTGGGCAACAAGGTGGGGATAGTGACACAATATCTCACTGATATGTAGACATTATAAACCCCAAAGTCAAACTGGCTGGGATCGTTGGCTTGTACCCTCCCCTTAGATCAACCTGCGGTCCTGTGGGTACAGCGGCACGGTACAGAGACTCACTCGAAGCCCAGGTAAGTGAGCAACGTGATGGCGAGGAAGATGGTGGACAGCCCACAGCCGATGTAGGTGATGAAGGTAAGGATGGTGCCCTGCAGGGGGCTCGTACTGCCCCCCCTAGAGAGGTCCTGCAGGACACAGGTGCAAATGTCAGACGTGGCAATTACAATTTTCACCGTTCACATTCCCACTGGGTCCTAACCTGTTATGTCCTGGCCATATTATCTTACCATTTATTCATTTTGCTGCTAATTTTGCTACCTATTTATTCACTACACGAGTGATAGTCGTTTATTAAAACTAAAATGGCATGAACATATAAGTACACGATGGCTCAATGGGTAGAACACCAGGCTGGGATACAGAAGTCTTTGGCTTTGAATCCCAACCCCTCTGCCAGCTGTGTCCTTAAGCAACACACTCAAATGCTAGTGTCACATGTGGCTGTCCACAGCCCCCCCCCTCCCAGGGGGTGGGTTAAATGTTGGGAATTAATATTGTTGTAACACGTATGTAAAATGTTGTAAGTTGCTTTGGATAAAAGCATCTACTACATGAATAAATGTAAAATGTACATTCTTGATATTTAATAAAACCACATGCTGTGCTGCAAAATTCAGCACCTATATAAATAAGTGCAGGTTATCTGGTATGGCATGAGTTGTCCAATGATAAAAGTAAAATTTTAAGTACTGTTTGAAAGCGTAGTAGTTGCCTATTGCAAGAAATGTACAGGCAAGAGCTACACCTGAGTTTACAAACACTTGTAAGTCATTTATTAGCTTCTGTGTGACCTAAGATTAATTTATCAGTGGACTTTAACAGTAACATAACGTACAGTTTTACTAAACTGCTAATGCTGAAAAGCCTTTGTATGACTAATCAGCAGTTACTGTCTAGTTAATGAACATGTACTGAAATACACTAATAAAAAACAGACAGAAAAACCTATTATGCTGTAATCTTACTTCTATGAAACATCTTGTAGATTCTCTAAAAATACTGGCCTTATTTAAAATATTGAACAATAAAATGTAACATGTGACTGGGCACGACACTCACCAACAGCACAGCGAAGCTGGTCAGATGGTTGCAGCTGCAGACAATGGCTTCATTTGATATGTTTTGGGTGACACATCCAGAGGAGTTCCAGCCCCCCGATCCTCCTGCCATACACACCAAAAGTTGAGCATCAGCAGCCAATTAAAAGCCATAATCCTACTTCTTCAAATTAACACAGCATATGAACTTCCCATGGACAGTGCTTTATATAGGCCACGTGAGTTTCTGAACAGAAAGGGTAAGCATAGCTGACTCAAAGGGTCACACAATGCAGTGAAAATACCCAATAAACATCACTCACCATTATAGCTGAAATCCCAGAACACGCAAAAGGCGCTAAAGTTTGCCTGTGTGTGAGAGACAAGATAAAAGAGGAATACAGGAATCGCTGAAGCAGATACAGACAAGCCCAGATAAACGTTTCCTTCTCGAATAGTGACATACGTTGATAGGCTCTGTGTTCCTGAAAGTGATAACCACGTTGTCCGTAAGATTACTAATGGACAGGTTGTACACACTGGTGCCCAAAACTCCACTGTTCAGCTTCCTGTGTCCAAGACTGCTGTCCTGAATGTTGCAAAAATAAAGACAGTTATATAAAGACTATAAAATCTTAACCAAAGATCTGTATTATGTGCCTATTGCATCTGAATATCCTAATCAACATGTAGGCTGGACATCAGGATGAGCTTTACATCTCATAAGTCATCAGAAAAGCAGGAGTTACCTGGAACAGAGTACTGTTCTGGAAGTAGTTGAACTGGATCCTAGAGGCCAGGATCTGGTCTTCTGTGCTGAGATGATCAGTCAGGGAGGAGGGAATCAGGATGGAGCCCATTATGGTGGAGCTTCTTGTACTTTTGGTTGTGCTAACAGTATTTATCTGCCGGGCATAGACCACAATGCTTCAGTGTATTTGTGGATATAAGACGACATAAGGAACAGACGCATGGTCCCATGGTTTGAATATGTGTAAGACAGTAGCACATGAGTACACGCTTGACTTACATGCATGTTGTCAGAGATAGAGAATGATGTCTCTGCAAAGTTTGCGCCATCTGTTCTGACCACAGCTAGAGCGAGTGACTCTGCAGAAATCGTTTCAGTCTTGCTCTGAACAACCAGATTCAAGCCTACTTCGTCAATGATCTTTATGATCCTGAACACAGGAAGAGTGGGATTTTGGGTAGGTGCTTGATGTGTGCTCAGCGTAAATATGCCAGTAAAAAAGGGCTATAAATATTATTATTTTGTTTTAGCAGGCACACTGTGATGGACAGGTGACCTTTGCAGGGTGAACCTTGTCATTTCCCTCAGACACTTGCTGAGCGTATGAGATATGCTAGCTGATTATACAGTTATAATCGTAAATTCTGCTAAGGTATCATAAGTCATCAGTGCACTAGACTGCTGGAGCTCACCTTCTGGAGAACGGTGCTATAAAGGCAGGAGGAACGTGGAGCAGATTGTTAACAATATCAACAGTAGTCTGGGCCAATACCAGACTGATGTTAGGTGCTGATACAAAATACTCAAGTTGGAATACAATCTGCCCCACCAGGGTAGTGTTCAGAATGGAAGGATCCTGGGTCTGGTTCAGCAAATAGACTGCTTTAGATTCCATGCTCTGTGTTGTCGTGGCTACTGTAGAGTAATTGTTAGAAAGATCGTAAGAACCACTGATCACAGGCAAAAAATGCTACTTGTTATTGAAGTGAATAACTTTAATGCTAAAGGCTAATGAAGTAATGTGCATAAAGTCAGAAGAAATTCACAAAAGTAAGAGGACTCACTGGTGGTGTGAGTCACATTGGATCCAGATGATGAGTTGCTTGAAGTATTAGATGATGATGATGTAACTTGAGCTGCTGAAGGTGATGAAGCATTCTCACTGGTCACATTGTTCAGAGATAAAGTTGTTGTGTTGTACTGCGATATGCTAAGTGGTAATGTTGTAGTGTATTGTGTTGTGTTTAGTGGTAATGCTGTTGTGTTGAATTGTGTTGTGTTTAGTGGTAATGCTGTTGTGTTGAATTGTGTTGTGTTTAGTGGTAATGCTGTTGTGATATATTGTGTTGTATTTAGTGGTAATGCTGTTGTGTTGTATTGTGTTGTGTTTAGTGGTAATGCTGTTGAGCTGTATTGTGTTGTATTTAGTGGTAATGCTGTTGTGTTGTATTGTGTTGTGTTTAGTGGTAACGCTGTTGAGCTGTATTGTCTTGTGTTTAGTGGTAATGCTGTTGTGTTGTATTGTGTTGTGTTTAGTGGTAATGCTGTTGTGTTATACTGTGTTGTTGTGTTTAGTGGTAATGCTGTTGTGATATATTGTGTTGTATTTAGTGGTAATGCTGATGAGTTATATTGTGTTGTGTTTAGTGGTAATGCTGTTGTGTTATACTGTGTTGTGTTTAGTGTTAATGCTGTTGTGTTGCATTGTGTTGTGTTTAGTGGTAATGCTGTTGTGTTGTATTGTGTTGTGTTTAGTGGTAATGCTGTTGAGTTATACTGTGTTGTGCTTAGTGGTAATGCTGTTGTGTTGTATTGTGTTGTGTTTAGTGGTAATGCTGTTGTGTTATACTGTGTTGTGTTTAGT
>JABJVR010043107.1:0-12548 GCA_025773905.1 Chitala chitala
ACTCCTGGCCCTTATTTTCAGTAAAACCTGTGTGTTTGTACCTAGCCCTGATCCTGTGGAGTAAAGAACCCCTTTGCACAATAGACTTTGCCTTTGCCTCAGTTCCTACGTTCTGAGAACGTGACACCTGGAATGCTGCTGAGATCCTGTGATTCCAGGAGCTCGCGAGATATTTTTTGCCATAATAAATTAAGCAATTCGTTTGAAGAAGCTGGAAAATAATCCTGTTGTTTGGCCCATTGAGAGCAGAAGTACTGAATTCTGCCTCATTAGTTTTAGCTCTGCTTTAGACTAACGTGACAATAAGGGAAAGCCGAAGACACTGCTTTGAAAAGCTGCATGGAAATGCTGAACGGTCCGACATTCACTGCATAGCGCAATACGTTCATTTCCCCAACTCACTTTTCCCACTTTGCACTCAGTATGTTAAACTGCTCCATTCAGAACAGAACGACTTCAGACAAGCTAAAGTTGTTGGTGCTATGAGTCATGACAGGAAGAAAACATTCATTTTCACTGTAACAGGTATGAAGCTGTCATTTGCAAACCCCCATACTCTTTATAATAAACAGAATTATTCATAGTTAACAAAAACGTCTTTAAGAACAGACTACCATAGTTGACACAGAAAATAAGAAGTTTCACCTTCAGCATATTAATGTGAGGAATTTCATTCAGTGTTCTTAGACTGCTGCCTTACCTTGATTAAGATTACAATAAATCCTTCTATGCCAAATGTCAAAAGCAGCTTTGAAATGCCTGCCAAAGGGTTATAAAATGACTGACATTAAAAAGCACCGTTTCATCATCCAGATAGTGTTGCGTAGTTAAATTGATTGGCTGGCTGCCGGTCACAGAGGTTAGAAAGCCACCGGCATAACTGGTACCTTATTTGAAATGTCTTTAAATAAAGTTGAAAAGAATGCTGTCAGAAAGTTATGAAGCAACTAAAACATAATGAAACTTAATGTTGGTAGCACTCAAATTAGCCTGGAACGTAAAGGGTAAACATAGCTACCATACCAGGTAACTACATGTGCAATGGAATTTAACACTTTGCTCCATGCAGAAAATAATACGTTACACACCACGGAAACAATACAAAAATTAATACTAGGTACTTGCATTCCATAATATAATCAAGTTCACTGTTACTATGGCGTTCTATATAGGGTGACCTAATGAAATGTTCAGCAGTTTTTTCATGAGAGTTCATACCCTTGAGCAACATAAAAGGATAATTCAACATTTTTTGTGGAGGTTTTCCATTTACTCTTGCATTGCTGCAATTAATATTTCCCGCACAACTATTCCACAGAAACTGAAAGAACAGCTGAAGGCAAGACTTTTAATAATAAAAACATTAAGTTTAAGGATAAAAAGGTGCTTTGTGGGTATCTCCTGTCCCTGTACTACTTTTGTTAGGAGTGCCTCTATTTGTGGGAACGGTTTTCTGAAAGCCAGAGAGGATGTATGTCTGGTTAGGACGTTACTCGAGGGACTGCTGGCAGTCCGCTCAGCTTTCACACACCTTCTCACAGTCTGTTAGGATGCCGCTTATACGACATGAGCGCGCGCGTGTTTTTCATTCATCTGCTGCTGCCTTTGTATTGACAGCCCGAATGAAGGCACCAGACTATCGCCTGTGAAAAGCTGTTTTTTCCCCTGCAGGCATTAGCATTTTGAACAGCCCGTGACAGAATGTGCCATGTTCTTCCTTACCCTGCTGTATGTCTCTGGGGGCATTTGCCAAATCACTAAGCTCCCCATATCCACGACAGACAATGACATGACATGACTAAATGCATTCAGCATACACTGCACCAGGTTCTACACTCATCTGATTATATAAAAGTGCTGTCCCAAATACGGCCTGCAGGCCTCTTCAACGGATCAAAGAGATGAAGATGAATCTCATACCTTCACTTTGAGGGTTTGGTTGTGCCTATAAAGACATTTGTGGTGATTAACTGCACGTGAGGCTACTGGTTCGTCTCTCTGACGCAGTGCCTTTTTTTGGGATGGTGGGGGTGGACCGGGGCGGGGCATTTTCCGGCAGGTGTGCGACTCCCGGTGGCTTGCCAAGCTTGTCGGGAAGCGCATGTCGCACCAGCGGATGTACGCCGCCTCCACCATTGCCACTTGCTTACAGCAGACGTGCTACACATGCTGAGCTGCAGCTTGAATGAGACAGCCCGTGGCGTTCAGATTGCCCGTCTAATTCTCCACTCAGCCTCTTCTTTGGGCTTTTGAAGAAAGCAAGTGTCTAAACAAAAGGATGCGCATCAACCCTTCGTTGACTGCAAAATTCAGCCGCAGTAACATTTTCTTCCCTGCAAAGCCTGAAAACTTCACTACAGTTCAGTGTTTGCCACTTGCTCACACGGTTTCATTACAGAGTACATGTTTTAAGAAACAATGCTGAGATGTGAAGAAGAACAATTACGGGAAAAAAAATGAAACTGTATAGACAGTGTTGCTGTGACAGAATATCACCACTCAAGACTAATTAAAACAGCTGGATTGTTCCTGTGTATGACAAAATAACATTGTGTGTGTTGGAAAGTCAATGACCCTGCTTCCACTTCGATCCCTTTCAGAAGGTAAGGGTTGTTGCTAAAAGGTCCCACAACTCTTAAGTGGCTGGAAATTATCTGATGTTAAGTCACCTAGTGTATAACTATAAAATCAAAGATAATCCTCTGAGGAAAAGAAGACATTTATTAGTCACCATTATTTATACTTCATACATTCTATGAGATATAATCATTGGTACTGAGTAATTGCCTGTCCTATTTTAGAACACAAAATATATATCACGGTGACAAATATGCTGAAATTTTTTCATGTGCAGCCTCAGTTTCGAGGTAAAAAGGAACAATTTAAACATGACTGATGCTGAGCTCTATGATGTCAGAGTAATAAACGAGAACTAAATTTTTTCTCAAAGGAAACACAAATTACGTATGTTACTGTATGGTATGAGTAATGTTTGTGGGATGAGTACAATTAAAATTTTCTGGATGATAATTACATTTACTCAGTGGTCTTATACTCCTGCCCTTTCCATATCTCATTAAACCCCATGGCTGTCAATCAAAATAAAAAGCAAACATCACTTGTTAATGAAAAGCACTGTGTTAACTAAAATGATATTTCATATTTCTAAACCTCAAGAGTTTGAGAAATAAATATATCTCAGCATGAGGGTTTTTTTTTGTGAAGGTCTGTGTTCCTAAAAACAGTTTGGTGTAGGTGCAGTTGTGACAATAACAGAATCAGTAATGAACAGGAAAAAATGTACCCTATGGTCTTCCTCTGAAAGGTCACTCAGAGGTAGAGGAGAAGAAAGATTGACTCCTTCCTTTGCCAAGTGCAAATGCACCTTTTCCTGGGAACACAAACTGTTCTCTGGTGTCACGGCTCCCCGTCTTCCCTGCCGACTTTCCAGTGCTGCTGTGTAAACCATGGGCGACCACTGAGGTTGTTCACGCAGCTGTAGGCTTGCTTGTGCCACACCTGTCCGACGTCCCTGTGGGAGCTCTGACCCCAGCGCCCTGCCCCGCCAGCCCCCGCTAAAAGGCTGCTTTTATTCTGAAACACAGGCACATCACACCGCTGGGATCTGAGTAATTTTTGTGACCTATGGCCACATACTGGGATGAAGAGGAAGATGAGTAAGTTCTGTGTACTTTACCATTTTTCCTGCTGCCCAAGGTGACAGGTACACCAGGGCAGGAGACGTGAGCTTGCTGGAGATGAGGTGATGTCACGCTGCCTCAGCCTTCCCGGACGAAACAGGCAGCACAGCACTCTGCCACAACTGAGCTCCAACAGTTTGCAACTGTAGAAGCTAAGTCCAACAGTTCACTGTGGTATAACATATGACAACACTTGAATACTTACTTTTATACTGTATAGGCTTGTTAGGACTGGAAATAGTTGGTATGCTGGATAGTCCATGACACCAAGAGGTTGCCTTTTTCCCCAGTTTGTTTTCTAGCTTTACAAATCATGAAAATTTAAGATGCAGTCACATCCAACAAGGGCACCTGTTCTTGCTGCTAGACCTTCATTAACACACTGGAGCAACTGACTTGTGAAGAGCAGTAAAAGAAATCGAAATTGAACTGAACTACAGAACTGTGAAGCTCAGGATTTCTCAGCTGGAAACACCAGAAGACTCACTTGTTTTGCTGGTGCTGATCAATAACATATTGTCAATATCAGCTTCTGAAAAAGCAAATAGGCACAACTACATTCTACTCACTGCAGATCCTTTTAAATCCTTTTGAGATGTATAATGAAAATCAACCCGTGAGACCTCGGCAGTTTGAATAAACCTGTGGCTCGAGACCCGTCCGCATTAAATGTGTTTCAGAGCTCTTGGAGCCACTGAAGTGATTCTAAGACCCCTGCTGAAGTAGGGTGGAAAGGAAAGCAAAGCAATTATCTACGGAGAGCTGTGCGACAAAAGGTGATAAACGCCAGCAGAGCGATAGTGTCCGGAGCTGCTACCGCGAAGATAGATGACAAAGTTTCACTTTGTAGGTATTTACTGAGAGATATGCTCCCCATAGAGCGGCGGGTAGTCTGTCAGGATTGGGAAAACATGTGATGTGGGCTGGGGGTGGGGACATGGGTTGCAGGACAGAATCTGTGTTCAGAGATGGACAGTGATAGCTTTCATTCCAGCTTTTCCGCAGTGGCTTGGAGCAGCGAGCAGCACAAGATTGACGGCGATGCTGTTGACACTCCAGGATTTTGGAATCGAGCTGCTTCTCTGGTAATATATTAGCATGCAGATAATGACGTTGTTATTGGGAACATTTGTCATCCGTCTGCCATGTGTAACCGAAAAGGAAAACCAAGCAGAAAAATTACAAGTCATGAATCAAATTCCTCCATTGTTTTTATGATTCTGTTTACCAGATAACTGTTATAAGTTCAATACCCCCGCATTGGCCCATAGCATAATTCAAAGGTTTTTTTTTTTTTTGCCCCTGGAGTTGAACGAAAGACAGTATTGCATACATAACCATGCAAGATAGGCAGATGCAGACACATGAACACCAAAAGTCCCATGTGAATGTGTAGGCACACAAACACACATAAACATGAACTCCTTTTACTTCAGTCTGAAGATGAAATTCCTAAAGTAACTTTAGTCACCTGCTGTCTTCATGTGTTATCTTTAAAGTACATCGTTAGGTAACGTCTGATATCTCTGTGGCTTATCTGCATTTTCAGAAGCCCTGATGAAATGACAAAATTAAAAATGTAAATAAGTAATCCTGCTAATTAGAAAAGGAATTAACTAGCTGAGACAGAAATTAAACAACACAACAAATATCTTAATTAAATGAGAAAACAAAGTCTCAAAGAGGAAAGTCATACTGGGCACAGGAAAAGAGCCGTCATACAATTTCTCCACATGCCACAAATCTCTGTATAAATAAGAGATTCAGTTTTATCAGTATAACAGGCAGGAAACAGGAAAACACAGACACCCACACAGATGTGCGCACGCGCGCGCACACACACACACACACACACACACACACACACACATACACACACACACTTAGTTTGAGTTACCAGGAAGGAAAAACGTTGTTTAGAAAGATCCACGATCTTTTTAAACAAAAACAGCATGGTAATTATACAATTATACCAAATGTTTTTTATGGCTCTACAACTACAACTGTAATAAACAACCTTGTCAAATATATGAAATACATGTATATTACATTGGTATATTAAAGTGTAATAAAGTTTCTGTCATTGATTTTTACTGTGCGTGGAGTTTGTATTCTCTGTGCACACGTGGGTTCAACAGGACACATTACATTTACTTTTATCCAAAATAACTTACATTTCACATACATGCTACAGTGATACTGTTTGTCTGCATTTAACCCACCCCCCTAAGGGCTAGCAGTGGGAAGCCATATGCAGCACCCAGGGAGCCAGTATTTGAGCATCTTGCTCAAGGACACACTGGCAGGAGGGCTGAGATTCAAACCAGAAGGCTTCTGCATCCCCCCCTTAATGTTCCACTCATTGAGTCACTAGGTCCCATCTATTCAGGGTGTACCATGGCCTGCATCCTGGGAAGAAGTAGTTGGATAATGACTGGATGAATACCACATTACTTGAATTTTACACTGGTTGTGATCTGGAAGCTGAAAGGGAATATTACCTACAATTAGAATTTGGGTGTAATGAACAGTTTTTAACAGCATCCTTCCAGAGCAAGGCAATGTCATACCATGTGATGCTCTGAGGAATATAGCATGCAATCATCTTTGCACAATGATCTCTTAAAGAATAAAATGAATGACAACACCAGTGTCATGAGAGGCTACGGCTGAAACAGATTACTGAGCCATGGGTGAGACGTATGGCAACACCATCCATCCTTTTTTACTCAATCACATGCAAGTTCAATTCCATTCTGGACCCGTAATCTACAGCCGAATTTTCTCTCCCCACTTTACAAGGTTATAATACAGCATGATAGGATGTAGTATAGACTCAAATGTTAAACAATGCACACAGCAAATGTGTATATAACAACAATTCTTTACAACCAACATCTCAATGGGTCCAGTATGACCTGTGCTGACCATCAAGGCTAATAGCTTTCCTCCTTGCGCTGACAGACAGAGTTGACTACAGAGGTGAACACAGTCAAGGAGTTCTATGAAAAAAGTTCTATGATATTTTCAAGTCATTAGGACTTTGTGAAAATATTACTAAATAAAATTTGGATTGTCTGTTGTTCACTTATTCCTATATTTACAGCTTCACCCTCTATAATTTAATATATTATGAATGTTTATTTTCTCCCTTCCTTCTTAGCGTGAATCAGCAAGCTACAAAGCAATATCCCAAAGCTGCATGAAAGCAAAGCATAACTTTTTGGCATTTGTTTTAGCACGAGGTATCATTGTGGAGTCTTTTCCTAATTAAATATCTACAGGGATTCAACATGCAACACCTGGGCTGGGAGGGTTTGGAGTGGGGATCTGTCAGAATTTTTACAGGATGCAAAATGAATTATGGCTATTAGGCAAGTCAAAGTGTCTGAAAAAGCCATTTGTGGATTAACATATGTGTGAAAATGAAGGGCAGAAAGCACACCACTCCGGAGGTTCTCAAAGAGACTTTCTTTAAAATGATTATGCTGCCATGGTGTGACTAGTTAAAATGCCCTCATGTGGTCTATAGTAGTAATTAGTACAAGAGTCCTGTAACCTTGGGGTCATTGCAGCAATAAAAAAGTTTAAATAAAAAAAGCTAATGACACAGATGTCAACAGCAATAGTTTCAATTACAGGCATAACATCTGAGCATGTGTGTTTATTTGTGTCACACGCTGCAGGTCTGAGACAGATTTTTTATTACTAAGACATAGTTCTTAATTATACTGACTCTAAAATAACTTACAGTGCAGGTCAACATCTTTCATGGATAGGATTAAAAATACAGCAGCTCACCGTGTTTCCCCACAACCTCATTACCAGCTTATTTCCATTTAATATAATTGAGTGCTGCATGTTGAAGCCTCCGCCTTAGAGCTTCATAGCTTCTGCCTTCATTTCAGTTGCCAATGGATAAAGAGTCTTGTTTATGGAATTCAGTTTGACTGCTCATAAGGATTAGTGACATACACACATTCTCTTGGGTCACTGGCATGCTCCACTCGTGTACTAATTACACAGAAATCTCCTTAATTGCACCATGTTTAACTGTCTTCCCTGAAAGCTACGTTTCATTTGTTAGAAGATTGTCTCATTTTGTTGGCCTTGGCTTTTAGAAAGGGTTGGTTATAACTATGGGAGGGACACTGCAGCGTCGATAATGTGCAGGCTTGGTGTTGTGCAGTAGCAAAGCATAAAAAATTGAAGTTCA
This sequence comes from Chitala chitala, assembly GCA_025773905.1. Taxonomy (NCBI): domain Eukaryota; kingdom Metazoa; phylum Chordata; class Actinopteri; order Osteoglossiformes; family Notopteridae; genus Chitala; species Chitala chitala. The sequence goes on from JABJVR010043107.1 coordinate 7,918, forward strand.
ACAAATCTGATTTCTTAAAGGCCATATTTAGCCATTATTCCTGTTACCATCATACCTGTGTCTCTCATTAACAAACAGACTACATGAAATACATTTTTGCACAAATTTTTTTAAATAGCTCATTGCACAAAGAAATTGTGTGGGCATAATACAATTCGGGGCTGCTTGCCAAATCAAACTTTGATTAAATGCCAACTTTGTGAGTTACGATACAATACTTAAGTGAGATCTGGGTGGTGTTTCTATGAATGGAAATGGGAAATATGACATAACAGGAAAAACCTGAACAAGAACCTGCACCTGCTCTACCAAACCAAGGTGAGCAGAATCTCGCAGCAGCCGCACCTGCTCTCTGCAGGAGAAGAAGGTGCTGAAGTATATGAGGACACCATGAAAGCATGTCTATGAGTGTCGTAGGAGTGTAGCTCTCACCGGACTCCCCTGGGCCGCCAGCTCTTCACTGCTTGCATGCTGTGACCTCCCTCATTTCCATGCTCAGAGGCTGATTTACTGCTACAGAGGACGGAGAGGGCGACAGCAAAGGAAACTGCTGACGCAGCTCACCCACTGCCGGGCTGGAATTATGTGCCAAACCCGTCAGATAACATTGGCAGTGACAGACACTTTTCGGTGGACCACGGAGATGATTACAAATGACTATATGAGATTGGCGAACAAATAAATGCAGAAATAAAGACCGTTTAATATTAATGATGAAGGTCATAGACATTGACATCCGAAGAGCCTTGAGTTTTTAAGAGCCTTACTGATACTGCATTCTCAATTTAATGACATTTATTGTTTGCTGTTCAGCGATTCGGTGTGTGGTAATTCAGTGCGTGGCAACTTGCTTTTTGGTGTTACGGCAGTTATAATTTTAGCTGCGACATGATGACAAATAAAATTCTTTGTATCCTTATGTAACAACTCGATCTGATTACGGATTATAATTGTACCTGACACCATGACAACAATAACATTCCCTATATCCTTAGGCAGCACCTTACTTTTCAACCCTTAGCTTTGCAGTGTTTTTCAACTGATTATTTTTATGGATTTAAGAGGCGTCGGCCACCATTTTGTTATGCGCAGTTCAGTATGTTTACTGCATTTCCACGCTCTGTCTCTGTATCATATTCTGGCAGTTTTGAAAACTTTCAAAACTGTTTGCAAATGAAGACAGTTCACTATCTCATTCAGCCTTTAAAAATACATGTCATTTATGTTCATCAGTCATCATAAGAAGACAAAAATATTTGAAGTATTTGAAGTATTTTTATAGGCATGGCACTGGTCCAAACATGGCAAACGGGAAAAAAGTCCTTGCTACGCTTTAAAGTGGTTTCTGCTTTGTGGTGGCAGACTGGTTTGCCTGTACATTATACATGGTATGTCTATATGCATAATGAAGAATAATAAGCTGGGTGTTAACATGAAGTGAAGTATTAAACTGTTCATAAATTGTTACATAAATTGTTGATATGTAGTTAAACAGTCTTTGGAGGGTCCAACTTAATTTATACTGAGCTTGATGAATGCCATTGAGATACATTTAATGAAAAAGTCCTGAGTGTGAGACTTCAGTGGTTAACATTTGTCTTCATACCTGTGTGCATTTTGCATGTGTGTACATGGCTGTGGATTCCATGGGTTTGACTTTCAGCTGGAACCTCTGATCAGACTGATTCACACCTGGCACAGGTGGTAGGTACACTGTAAGGAAGAACCATCCTCAAGGTGAACAACTACTTCTTCTTTTTCTAGATGTAGGAAACTTTGCTGAACTTATTAAATTCTGCTCAGCATCACTGCAGTCTGACACAATGGAAACTGTCAAAGAACATTACATTCATAAGGGTGTATCTCCTAATCCAGCCTTAGTACACCGTGTCACATGACACTGACCTCACTGACAACGTAGGGCAGCAGTGCCATGCTTTGCCCTTGACATGAGATTAAAACGTCAATACAAACCGATTGTGTCAGCAAGTCAAGGCATTCTTTCTTCAAACAGTTTTTACTCTTCCCTTTCCAAAAAAAAAATCTATTCAATTATTCATTTGATTCAGCTCTGTCCAGTTAAAAAATAATGAAGCCCTTAGGTGGCTGGTATTTACACTTTACATTATGCACCCTAAAATATTACAGTCCAATTGATCTTTCTGACACTTTATTTTCATTTCCAAGCTTCTAAAGAGGGTAGCCTCGAAGCATAAAAAAGCTTTAAGTACCAGCGAGAAACTATCTCATCTATCTTCATGGTAAGGGTACATTCGAGCATGGACATACTAACAGTACCTTGGCCAACTTGCCACATGGGTTGTTTTGTTCATATATTTAAAAAAATTTGGCCCTCAGATGTGTTGTGTTGCAAAAAAAAAACCTATATCCTAAAAAAATTAACAGCACAATTTTCAATGCTATTTATATTTATAGGAGAAAATATTTGAATTAAATTTTGTTGATATTTTTATGCAGTTCATCATAAAACATGACAAATGATTGACTTATATAGAAAAATAAGGTTGTATAGCAAACATAACCCAACAGGAGGCATGAAGCACTTATTGTAGTTGTCATGCCCCCCGCCATGCCTCATGTTCCCTAGATGTTGCCCTTTTGGTTCCATGTTAATGTCATTATAATTGGATAATTAGTTATTTAATGTATTAATGTACTTCACCTGTCCTCACTCGTTCTCAATGTCTATTTAAGCCCTGTGTTCACTTCCCTGCCAGTCGTGGTATTAATATATTCATACCTGGTTGTTAATGATCTAAGACTATGGTACCTTTTTGCGCATCAAGCCTTTGTGTTTTTGGAATAAATCCCTTCCTGCACGTAGACTCAGCTCGCTTCGTCCGTGGTGTACGGAGTTCGTTACAGTAGTGCATAATCACTAACCTTTGAAAATACTTTACATGTCTCATAAGGACATCACTTTGGTAAAACTATGCAAACAGGGTGTTTTACCAACATGATTTGCTGAACTGTGCCCTGAGCTCTAAGCACGCTGTCGCTGTCACGCCTTAAATCCTGGAGGGAAAGCAATGCTTTCAACGGATGTCTGGATCAATAAATCTAAGCACGATTCTATTTTCAAATTCTCAGCTGCTGCATTCATGTTCTTTCATGCCCACGCTTGCCCAACAAAGACAATCAAATGATGCATCAAATCCTCAGAATTTTGCAGAAATGTTTGACCACGCCGTTAGGCAGTGGTTCATCAGTGTTCTTGCTTTATAGCGCCAAGGCTGTGTTGCTGAATCTGGCCTGGCCGGCCTGGGGCTTATGTATTCAGACACATACATGTCTGGTATCTCTCTTGGTGGTTTGTAACCACAGGCATGTGATTCATAGGGTATGTTGATTCTAATTGCCCCAGGTGGTGGCATTGCATCCAGGGTGTAAGCCTTTCATGGGGCTCTACGGTCCTGCTTGAATTAGTGATTTAAATATAAGCAAATATTTGCAGCAGTGATTCAGGATACATTCAAATATTAATGACATTTGTTTTCAAGAGACAGTTGGAAACACAGCTGACAAAAAGCTTTTTATTTCCAGGATAGAGAGTGTGGCTTCTATGGATGACTGCCAACAGGCCTGTGAAGCTTGCAGCATACAGATACTCATCGTTTCAAGTAGAGTTTAATTTTGGGGAAAAAAAAAACAAATAACTTCTGAAATGATTACAGTGATGTAGAGAACAAACAGTATTTACAAGTTGCAAACTGCATACAAAAGAACATTCTAGAATGATCTCGGTGCTCACAATAAGTTACTAGGACACACCCCAGAGTCAGCAAAGCACTGACAGCTAAAATTGCTTTGGATAAATTAAAAAGGAATTTTGCCATTTGGTGTCATGCTTAGTATATTGAAGAGTCTAATCATTACCTCTCTGGCTGCTGTAATTTATAGCCAAGCTAGGAGAGCAGCAAAAGTCATGTTGAGCCTTAGACAAAAAAAGTGTCAGAAAATGCTGTTTCATAATCCTTCACTTCAATAATCAGTGGTGTCATAAACGGCATAATTTATGACAGTTTGATTTGTACAATTGCCATCTCAAATCTAACTGCCAAATGATTAAATAAAGAGACTTGTTTTTGAAATGGATAATTACAAACCCACTGCAGTGTTTTTTATATACTGTACATTTGTGCTGTACAGAAAACTACGCAATTTGTTGGATCACATATGTGATGAGAAGGCTTAAGTGTCATGCAGCAAGTTTTAATTAAATTCTAACTCCTTAATTATACTACATAGATTAAAGACCAATTATGCTAAAATCATCACTAAAGAGTTTAAGCCTTACTTTAACTACAGCTATAATGACCTGCATGCCCTTACAGCCAAACCCTTACTTCAAACAGATCTACTAAATAAAAACATCACTAAAGTACTTAAAACAGGACAGCAGTGTTACATTCACATTTGTCTGTGCTTTCATTTTAACAATATACACATATTCAGTTACAGTATCTGTGGGTGTATATCCTGTGTATGTGATCATTATACAACACTACAAACCTCTGCAACTGATTTTCACATAACACTACACACATACTCAGTTATCCGTGGGTGTACATGAACACTACACACATACTCAGTTATCCGTGGGTGTACAT
>JABJVR010043107.1:12648-31044 GCA_025773905.1 Chitala chitala
TGAACACTACACACATACTCAGTTATCCGTGGGTGTACGTGAACACTACACACATACTCAGTTATCCGTGGGTGTACGTGAACACTACACACATACTCAGTTATCCGTGGGTGTACATGAACACTACACACATACTCAGTTATCCGTGGGTGTACGTGAACACTACACACATATTCAGTTATCTGTGGGTGTACATGAACATTACATGCATACTCAATTATCTTACAGTGACAATAATCACAATCTTGCACTCATCTTCCATGTGTCTCCAGTACAGGTCCACCTGAGCAGTCAGTTTATTAACAAGGCAAGGACCTTATGGACAAAGATTTCCAACATATTAGGTCAATTCTGCAGCACAGAGAAAAGGGAATTTGTCAGTCAATATCAATATATAGCAATGCACATAACACCCATTTTCCTAGTAGAGTACTGAGAATATTACATCGAAGGCAGGTAAGCAAACAATTCTCCGGTATGTCACTGTTATTTATGTACAGCCATTGTCACTTCCTCTGTTTATACCAAAAATGCCAGCTGTGTTGAGTTCTGCTCCGGGAAAGGTGTACAGTTCGTCAACGAGATGGCCCAGCAGAGGCTATAATGCAAGGGCTACACCGCCTGCAATTTCTCCTCTTTACTTTTCCACATTGCTCTCAATATTTCACTTTTATTCTTCCGGTAAGAAAATAAGACTGTCATCTCACAGAGGTGCAATTACACACAAAATGAAGACAAATGAAGAAAATTCAGGTTTAATTCACAGAGTGTCCGCATCAAATTGCAAGTAGAGTATCTGCAGGCTACAGCTGAATTGAAAGAGATAGGTCTTGACAGAAATGGAAGTACATCAAAACATAAGTAAAAGCTAGTGGTAATAAAGTAAAAATAATAAAATAGTCTATTTACAATGGGGATATAATTATAATAGAAGCACTACAGCATAGCCTACTGAATAAATTCAGTGGGGCACCTTGTTGGCTGATAAATGTTACACTGACTGTGGTACTGCAGCGCTCTGAGATGTTGGAGGTGCACTTTAGTGCCAGTAATGACCCCTTTAGAGGTTTTTCATGGTTCAGTCAGGACCTCAACTTCACCCATGCTTTCCAGCTGGAGGTAAGAGGGCATCGTCATAAATATGCTGATGATCTTAAACATGCAGATTTGAGCGGCCAATGGAAAACCTTCTTGTGGGAACTTTATCTGAATTTGTAATGTTGTGAAGGTTAGCTACGTTCAACACACTCTATTGCCAATGGATCCAATTAGCTGTTCACGTGCCAGAGGCAGCACTGTACGCACACAGTCCCAGTTAATGGTCAAGACGCAATACTACAACTGGAATAAATAAACTGAAAAATGTAAGGACTCAATGTTAAGAATGCAAACATTGTGTTTCTACATTTTTGCACAAAATGTTTTACTTTAACTGCAGTCCTTCCTAGTAAGACTTAAGATTAAAGATGAAGAGACCAAAGCATGCAGACATTTTTCTTAACAAACATAATTAATAGTTACTATGTTTTGAATAAAAATGCACATGTAGCTGCAAACATCCAAGTAAAAGAAGCTCTGCAAGACACTACAAATCTGAAGGAATTTTTGCAAAAGATGCATAAATTAAGAAAACTAATCAGAAGATTGATTGCAACTCATACATTGCTTATGACCACTTAAAAAATTCTGTCAAACTTCTTTTAGAGCTATTAATTAAAACAGACAGTGATGTTGTTAAGTGTTTGTGGGCATAAATTCCTTACATCAAAGTTTTCAAAATTAGAAAGATGTACCTGGAACGAAGCCAGTGGTATATTATATAATAAGTGGTCTCTTTTTTACCCCATTTGAAAAACAGATTTAGTTCATCAAAAATGTTCCACATGCAAATGCTTCTCTTTATCAACTGGAGACAGAGCTTTCATATGCAACCTTTCAGTTCTTCCCTCCCCTGACAATATAAAACCAGCTTCTCTTTTTGAGAAATAAAAGGTTTAAAAGGCTGTGAGCTTTGTCACACGTGAGACAATGCGAAAGACTGTTGAGAGAAGCAAAAATCTCCTGCTGCATTTAGGCAGATTTTTTAAAAGAACAAAAGTCAAGTTCAGTCTTTAACTCCTGTGTTCACAACGTGAGAGCTTGCAGCAAAATAAATAAATTAGTAAATAAATAAATAAAACAATAGTAATAAAAATACGAGACCAAGACAAGGTAGCAATTCCCATCAAAGAGTGCTGTTTGAATGTGTCAGAGTGGTGTATAGAAACGACAAGGAGGACAAAGTATTCTTACATTACAACAGTAATGGTTTCCCACCGACAGATTTACACTGTGACACTGAATCCTTTGTATTATCAGTCTGTGTCCTCTTTGAATGCCTGTGTATAGAAAATGTCAGGCTTTCACTGTTTCTGAACAAGTCTCTCCTCTGCCTTTATGAAACTTATGCTGTTAACGATCATAGGAATGTCTAACCCTTAATCTCATTTAACAGAATTTGACCCTTGTTTAAACTTGCTACATACAATATCACATGGTATGGTGTGAGACTGGTGACGAGACAGGAGCCATAACAGGAATTATGTTAAATATCCAGCACAAAAAAAAAACTCTTCTCAAAAATGAAACATTCCTCTCATTCTTTCTTCCTAATTACCTAGTTACATCGACATTATGTAAATAACAACAGCAGTAGCAGCAACTCACCGGACACAAAGTGCGAACTCATGACAATACAAAATTAAGTGACCTCCCCTGCAGGCCAGTAGACCATTTCTAGACATTTGTTCCAAACATGCCAAATGTGAACAGAGCAGTTACAGCCATTTAAACATCCAGCAACAACCCAGTTGTCATTGCCAATTGAAAAAAAAATCCCTTCTGTATTTGCTTTTATGAGGATAATGGTGAAACAACACATAAAGGGACACAAAAGGAAAAAAATAAACACCCCGAGCCATTTGCTGCACACAGGGTGTACAGAAAGTAGGCCACAGGTGAAGGTCATCACTCCAACATCATTTCTGCAGTCCCCTAAGAGCCCACCATCACGACAACAGCTGACAGCGGGAGATCCCAATGCGACACAAAGATGTGCTCGGGCAATCGTGCAGACCCTCGACCCAATCCCATCCGCCTGCCTTGGGTCAGGGCCCATGTCGTGTGCATAGCAGACCAATGGGTGGCACAGTGTAATGCTGGATGGCGCGCTGCCGACACGAGAGGGACCGGTGGGACGACTTGTCCTCTGGCACCATCTCCTGAATTAGTATCACGTCAACAAGTTTTTTTAAATAAAAATAAAACATAGCACCGCATTACAGCAGTCTCAAGCACAAGCTGAGTCATTAGCTAACAGTGACAGGGAGTTCAGCTGTGGCGGTAAATAATTGGTGTCTGGGAAGAAGACCTTAAATCTAACAGTGTTTTTCAACCGGCTGCCACATTAATGCCACCGGGAACCTGACAGGCATCTATGGAAAAGGTGTAAAGCTACTCACCTAGTCAAATCCAAGATACATATTTAGCCCTTATCAGAATATTTGACAAAATATTTTTAGTTTACGAACCTATATGCAGTAGATTTACAAAGTGATTTATTATGTTTTAATTTAGCAATAGCCAAGTGCTAATCTTAACACAAATCAGACATTTAGTGAAAAGTCTTGGATGTGGATACGTAACACTTCCTTCTAAGTTTGAAGTTTGTGAATTCGCTAAAGTACCTTTGCATGGTCGCTAATCTCCAAAAAATGGTCCATAGTTTGTGCTGGTGTGTTGTGTCACCTGTTTGCGAAAGTGTTTGCAAAAAATGCAAAATCGGCACCAGCAGAACATCCCAGAGGACTAACCAATGCTGAGGATGGTAGAGTTGTGATACAGAACTAGCAGCCAACCTCAAGTTGGTATGGAATTTAGGGTGGGGGGAGGTACAGACTGATATGCGAGAAATGCAATCCAGTATAGGTTCAACACAAGATCTGGAACAGTGCCTGCATGAGGAAACAAAGTAATGCGTTATTAGAGTAAAAAGGTTATTTAAAGGCAGTTTAAAATTCAAAGTTTTTGAATGTGGTGATAACTGAGGTCCAGTTACTATTAGAAAAAGAAATTGTTGAGTCCGAGGAGTTTGGACCTCTAGGACACAAGGAAAAGAATTTAAGCTCTCAACACTCCTGAGGAAGATGAATAAATAGGACACACAGACTGTGCAGTACGTGGTGAAATGTTGGAAAGTAAAGGAAAAAAACAAGGACAGCAGACCTGAAATGAAGACAAAGAATTAAACAGGAGGGAAAGGGAGATTTGAGAGACAAAATAAAAGCCCTTAATAAGAGGTTTAAAATTAGCTCACCGGTTGAAAAGATGATATCAAGGACTTAACCAGCAAGCTGCAGGAACAGTTAAAATAATTATTAATTTCTGAGGGTACAGCAGTTGCAACAGCAAAAAAGAAAAAAAGCAGTTTGTGACAGACCCATACAACTTCACTAGGATTCTCCTTGGCCAACAAAAATGTGGGATATTATCCACCTCGAAGCGGGAGGTGGAGGAGTTTCTGAGAGATGCTCGCACTGACCAATGAGCTGAATGTGAAGCAGGTCACATGGCAGAAAATCCAAGACATCATCTGGAAAGTCAGCACATAACCTGCCCCAGGTCCAAGTGGTAGGCTGTATAAGGAGTGTAAAAAAGCTAAAAACATCTTTGGAGGTTGTGGAAGATCTTGAGACAGATCTAGGCCTAAAGCACAATTCGCAATTCCATCAAGTTAGAAACTGGCAGAGGATTCCTTCACAAATTGCCCATTTAAGAACGATCTCCCTGTTGGATGTGAAATGTACAAGTGTTTCTAGTGGCCTGGTGGTTCAGAGAATAAAACATCAGGCTGGGATGTGGAAGTCTCCCAGTCTGAAACTCAGTATAACTGCTAGGTATGTCCTTGAGCAAGACACTGAAAACGCTAGCTCTCCAGGCACCGTGTGTGGCTGCCCCTGCTCCCCCCCCAGGGGGAAGGTTAAATGCAGGGAACAAATTTCTTGTATGTGACAAAAAAACTTGACTAGAAACCTGATTCCCTTTCCCTGTGCTTGTAAGAAGGCTGACTTCTCATATGACACAGGACCACTATATCAGTACGTTTATCTAGCAAGGTAGCATCCCAGGTTGGGATGTCTGGAACACACCTCAATGATAAGATTTGATTCGAAAGGTAAAGCAGAAGACAAGCGACCCAACAGTTGTCTGGTTAGACCTATGCCTTCAGTTCAATCCTGCCACGACCTTATTTTGGAAAGACTTAACCACTACTACATTCCAGCGGCCACTCAAGATATGATCAACTAGCTGCTTGGTAGGGTTCAAACTAAGGTTTATACCAGCCCATTTTACAACTAATTGGCTAGAACTCCAGACGGTATCCCACTCCATCCTGTTTATTACATGTATGAATCTCCTAATATCAGCAGCAGAAGTTATGGCCCTGTACTGAAGTTAGGCATTACCTAGACAGCACTTTGAGGATTCACTATAACAACTGTGTCACACATCCAATTAAGATGGGTATTGGAAACCCTTGAAAATGTAGCTACATGGACAAGGATGTCCTTCAAAGTGTTTGGGGAAGTGGTTTGGTGCATAACTGAGAGATGGAGTCAATGTCATCAATACGGTGAAACAGACAGACGAATAGCAGTTGAAGATCAATAAATTTTGACTTCCCAGTAAATTTTACTTGGCTGTATCAGCATTTAAGACTTGGCTGTACCAGAAAGATCAATAAACACCTGCAGAGATGGTTGGGAATTCCCTTGTGCTTCTCTTTGGTAGGTCTCTACATTCACTCTGGGAAACTGCTACTCTATCTGTCATCTGTTGTGGAGGAATTTGTGGTTTTAAAATGCATAGCATTTTTACGCTTATGACCTGGTAATGTATGCAGGAATTACAGTGAGATCTGAACAGCTAATGTGACTGTAGAGCAGGCAGCGACTTCTCTGAAGCTGCGAGACACAACTGGCAACCACTGCATCAGACGGCAAGGCTGAGCTCTGCACACTTCCAGCGGTGGGGAAATGCAAATGTCAAGAACAGACGAGACATGATATAGGCGGAAGTACAGACCCACAAGGAAGAGAACTGGATGTCAAAAGCAGTGGAGTAAAGATCACAAGGTGCATTTGTTGAATCACTAGTGGGAAAGATGCAAGAAGAGGCCTGTTGGCACGGCCTTCAGAAAGGCCATTATCTTCTCCAAAGAGAGAACAACTGAAGTTGTGATCAACTGAAGAACGGAAGATAATTCTAGTGGAGCTGATGCTTGGGAGGACGGCTGTGAAAAAGCTCAGAAGAGAAAGGCCTTGAAGTACCAGCCCTTACTTTAGGAGTGCAGGGATGAGGTATGGCAAGCATGGCTGTGGAAATCAGCTGCAGAGGTTTGGCAGCTAAATCAAAATGGCAGATGTTGTAAAGCCAACGTCCAGACAAAAGGAGCAAGAAATAAGCAGTTCACAAAATGGGGAAAAGGCAGAGTGAGCATCTTGTTGGACATGGAGTAGATGGGAGAAGCTGGAAGCCAGGTGCCGGTGGGCAGTGAATTGGCCACCACTGCTGGCCCACAACTAAAGTGACATGTTTAGGGGTCAAAACAGTCAGTGAAGGTTGGGTACCACCTGATTACATCTGCTTCTGGCCTAAAGGCTGCTGTTACCTATAAGGTAGCCATTTGGCTATTTGTGTATCTGCTTGTTGTACAGTGGACATTCCCCAGTTGTTTACAGGTATCAAGCTTGCCTGTTTGTTGGCACAACTGCCAATCATTCCTTTTGTGGACGTCTGTGGGCCAATGACAAAATGATCAATACAAGATGATTAGGACAGCTGTTTAAATATACATCTTTGCCTCTTTTTGTTTTGCTACTCACAGTTTCTTTTTTGCCCTTTATTTAAAAACTTTTGCTTGTGTTCAGCTTGCATATGTTTCGGGTTTATTTTAGACATTTGGAGTGTTACTGTACAGAACTTCTTTCTGTCTATTGTGGTATAGCACACAGGTTTTATACCCATACATTCACCACATACAGGGTATGTGTTTATTGTTAAATACACTAGTCAGAAGTATATGCCACTCTTGTATGTTTCACTTCCACCATTTAGTTAATGTGGTAAAGGTTTTTTTTTGCTGCTGGTAGTGCTGTTATTTATTTTCCTAGTTTGTTTTATTCTGTTCATTCCCTTGGGATTATTCATGTCCCCTTTCCCTTGTTGTGGAGTTATATCAATTTCATAGCAGAAACAGGATTATTATTGAGTGGTACACCCCCCTTGTGCATTTGTAAATATATCAGCGTTAACTTACCATACATTTGTTTTGTTTTATTGGTCTTTACATTCTTTGTACCCAATGTTACACTGTACTCTGTTTGGGCCAAAACACACCCTAACAGGTGTGACAGAGTAAAACATTTGTAAGTTATTGCAAACGTAAAGGTCGACAGGGTATTTGCTCATTTTACCAACGTTAATAAAGATCATGAGCTGTCCCAGCAGCTACAGGGATTTCAAACGAAGGTGACAGATGATGAGAAACTGAATGGTGGATTAAACTCTGCTCGAGGCATTCATCCAGAATTATATAAGTATCCCTGGCAGATGGATGATCAATCAGAAGTTTAGAATATCACCTGACAGTATAAAGGTGCTCTTGTCTGAACTGATGACTGGACAAAAGACAGACTATGAGATCACAGCGAATAATTTTGAAAATACAGCTAGATACACAGTAGTAGGTGGGGTAAAGGCAGTATGAAGGCAGGTGAACAAGGAAAGGTCAAAAAAGTAATAAGATGAAAACATAAAGCACAGTCCCCCCACCCACATTTCACAGGCTAAAGAGAAAGCTGTCATCAGATACAGCAGCCATGACAACAAAATGGAAGATGGGATTTTTTTAAAAATCACTATGCATAGTATTGAATAGACTTACAGAGATGCTTAATGAATAAGCAATAATGCTTAATATGCTTAATAAGATATAATGAAAAGAAGACACAGAGCTATAAAGTAGACATAACAGAGGCCATGTGTAGAAACGTCATATAGATGTACTGTGACAGCATTTCATCGGTGCAACGGATTTACAATTTGCCTACACATATTTTAGCATGTCTTTGTGCTTTCTATGCTTACCCTTGCAGTCTCTATTTTCCCATTACTGACTCTATTTCACTGTCGTGTGAATGACACAAATGTCTGTACTTTGGAAGTCATGTTATGCCCTAAAATCTTGGAGAGCTGTGGTAATTTAATCGCTTCATCTCTAACGATTTAAATTCACCACATTTACACCACTGTTCCTTCTGACCTTACACAGGTTATGCCGTCCTATTGATCTTTTCTATTGTTTCTGAATGGGCTGAACCCTTAAGAACAGGGATTGTCAGCACTGCTTCTCTCTGCTGGAAAACACATCTGTCCACATCCATACTGTGAAATGTGCTGGTCACTATACCAAAAGCACAAAGACATCAAGTGATTATCATGCAACAACTTTTAATAAGTATTAAAGGTTCGTCAAATTTTACTGATGATTGGACTTCTCCCTCCAATAATGTTTACTGTCAGTCAGAGAGGTGTATTGGTGTACTGTGTCCTAAAAAACACAACTGTAGTTAGAGCTTCCATACATTCCATGAGGGGGAAGCTGGATAACTCAAACAACAAAAACAACAAGTGCTGGTGAAAGGTCTTAAACAGCAGTCATCTGCGTTTATCCTTTTTTCACTCCAATGTAAAAAGAACCTCCATTCTCCCTACATGCAGTCACGTGACTTTCTGCTGTTGCTTCTCAGATTCAGAGCAACCACAGCACTTGAAGGCTGTAGTGTTGTTCAACTTGAATAGGTGATTTTCACCTGTAACATTAAGTTAACTTATTCCTTTCCCTCAATGAGGAAAAACCGATCTACACCTCTAACATCAAATATAAATTCTTTTTAATATGTATTTCAAATATAAATGAAGGCCATCTTTAGCGCAACAGGTTTATAGTCAAGTGCTCCTTTCATCATAATCCTTTTGAGCCCTATTTTATATCTGCTGGTCAGAACCCATGTTAATCACCTGTAAGTCACATTGCTGTGTCCTTAAAAAAAGCTCAGTGTGGGAAGATGTACCACAGGATGAGAAACACAACATCCATAGTATTCAATTTAGGTTTATACAAGAATCAAATACTCTGATATTTGATGCTAAACTGTACATTAGTACAGTCTGATGACCCTATTAAACACAAATAAAAATACAGCATTAAGTCTACTGTAACACTGAGCACAAAATATCAAGAGAACAAGGAGGACTAATGGCAGGGGATTAAAAGGCCTATTAGAAACTGTAAAGTCTAACAGCAAAAACACACTAAAAAAAGCACAAGATCAAAAAGCCATGGGGTCCTTCTAGGAGGGGTGAATACAACCAGGGCTTGGGGACTGAATACAAGACAAAAGGGTATAGTAGAGGGAAGCAGGCATAAAGGGCTAAACCAGGCAAGGGCTAATACAAGGAAACAAAGAACTGGATGCAGGACTGGAGAAAATGGACAATAAAGGAACACAGAGAAACTCTGACCTATAGGTGACAGAGAACAAGCAGAATCCAGAAACACTATGCAAGATGGAACAAGTGCTACTAACTGCTACTAGATACACAGGCAAACCTTGCAATACCTTTCAACTACTAAATCTACACATAACCTTAGCAAAGGAAAGAACAGGAAACAAGACAAACAGTAATTACTTAACCAGGTGGTGTCACCTTGTGCCTAGGTCAAACATCACATCCACCACCTGTTTCACTTTTATTGGTTATTAGCCTCCTCATTTTAAAAATACAATTATAATAAGTAAAACACATGCGCACACAAGAATACAGCAAGATAATGTAGTGAAAGTAAAAAGTAAGATTTGAAGCAGACTAGACAAGGGAGCCTTGTGTGAAATAACGCAACTGCAGCGCCCTCAATGTTTCAGAACGTCTTTGTTTCTTTTGACATATTCTGATGGCTCAAAAACAATGACTTTCACTAAAAGTCTCAAGCACTGACATTATACTCCTAACAGGAAAATAGAAAAGAAAAATGTTGCATCACTTCTATTAACATTCACTTTCATACAAAAGTCAGCATACTGCAGAGCAAGGTGGTGGGGGGCTGGGGGATTATCACTCTGTTTTAAAATAATTCAGTCACTTGAGAACAATTCATTTAATAAACCTAACCAGTGACAGACTGGCAGCATGGTCCTGGTTAGGTCAGCTGGCAATGCGATGTTCAAGGCACTGCAATGAAGGCCGCACCCTCACATTAGGAAAGAGACTATTTTGTTGTAGACTTATTGAAGGTGCTTGGATTCATTTAGCGGCACAAAAAGATTCTACAGAACAGAAGGCTGGTATAGGACTTTGTCTTATGGTACCCAGAAAAACAACTTGCAGCATCAAAAGGAAGTTGGTGGTGGATTGCTGGGTATGTTAAAGAGCCAGGAAGCCAGTCACTATCTAGGTGGGAAAGAGCACGTGGCACAGTGCCACAGGTTCCCAGAGGTCCACTTTAACGGCACAACAGAGTAGTCTGACAATATAGTGGCACTGTATAAGTAGAGAGCAAACTCTTATTTTTCTGTGCAAGCTCAGGGCTTTTGATGTATGCAGCAAGTTGCTAGAAAAGTTTTTCTGTTAGTCCCCAGTGGCTAGTGTCCTTTTATAAGCTGTAGTCTGCAGGGAAGTAGGATTAGTCCAGGTAACACCAAATGCCTGAACAAAGTCCTGTCATTACGCTGCCCTGAAACTATGTGGAAGACGCTGCAAATAAAAGAATTGTGGCAAAATTGGAGTACAGCATGGACAATTCTGCCCATCCATTACAAGAGAGGGGGTCTTTCTTGGAATGCCTTTAGTTACTGGCTCTTTCCACCTGTGTGCTAACAAGTGCTTCTGGGGATTGCTCCTGCCAGCCACCATTAGGTACTAGAGTGCCTCCGCTTAACATGCCTTTGACATGCTCACTCTACCTGACATTAGTCATAACACCTGCCAGGATACATTATAAGCACACAATGACATATACTGACATGTAGGTAAATTTATATTTGTTTATTCTGCATATAACATTTTGTGAACATATTTGACATTTGCATGGTTTTTTTGTTGCAGTACAAAATTCTTGTTATTAACAGAGTATTTATTTTATAGTCTATATACTAATTATATACAAATTATATATATTGTGTGTGTGTGTGTGTATATATATATATATATATATATATATATATATACTGCATGTATGAGGCATAACACTAATAGGCATTTTAATCAATTTATTCAAAAAATGAAAAAAAAAAAGACAGAAAAAATGAATTACTGAAATGCTGAAGAGGGCCACACATTTTGCCTAGAACAAGCAGTACTTGTTTATTATTGTTCTAATAATCAGCTAACATTCAACAGGTTTTAAATTATGAATGAATGCCCACTTTAATTTCTAAAACCCTCTTTTCAATGGCTTTATGCCCTTGACAAACTCAGGGAAAATGTTGACAGAAATCAGCTGAAGTCAAAGTGAAATCGATTTATAATATAACACAAATAGGAGTAAACACACACCCTAAAACATAACGGGCCTGGAAGGTAGAGCCAGTGATGTGTACAAAGCCTTGCCTCCTGTGTTATTCAGCTTGTGTGATTCAGCATTCTTATTTAGTATTCATGTGCTCATCAACCTTTTATAAGGTGACAAGAAATCCGAAAGACCTCCTGGGTGATATAAAGCTTATAAGAATGTGAAACTAGGTGCTATACAAGTTTAAAAAACATTCTGAACTCATTAAAATATACAACTGTAATGCAATATAGAAGAAAATACAAAAATAATAAATGAATTAACGATCTCCAACGGACTCAATGTTGCAAAATGAACCCATGCGTGCACTAAGCATTGCTGTACAGGTGCCTAACAAGTCTTTATGGTACATGGAATATCTACTATAACACCCTCATTTTTCATCTGTCTTTCGCATTGCATTTTTTAAATAAGGATTTATAGCAGACATACACACATGCGCTTTTAGTAAATAAGAAAAAAAAAAGAAAATAAGCCCTCCATACAGTGAGTGCTATAAATGGCATTCAAGCCACTTACAACTATAAGCAACTATAAGTTGACCTCAAGGCAGCTGCTGAGTCCAGTCTAGCCTGGATTGGAGTTATATGAGGTAATACCCTTACCAGCACTCTTCGAGTTTCAGTAGTAAAGACTACTGAAACATTTATCAGATAAATAAAGCTCCCCCAATACTGAAAAAAGATATGTACCCTGGCACATTAATTCAATTTGCGTTAGGGTAACCTCTGGGTTTACTGCAAAAACGATCATTTAAAGAAAAGCTTCTTTACACAGTGTTAGTATGTATGAGAAAGGTTTAAATATGTAAAATTTCAGTTAGTTTGCCTAAAAACAGTCATTTAATGTAAAATTTTCAATGTAACATCTCTGTATTACAAGAGACTTCCCTTTTCAAAGATAAAACTGTACTAAAGGTAATTTTTGATTAGCCATTGAGTCCGAATTAACTGATATTCATATATTCTCATTACTGACAGCCCAGGGAGTATTCTCTGAGGACACTGCAAGCAAATGAAGCCTGTAGCCTTTGATATGGGAGGGGTGGAATGTTAATGATCAAAAATCTAATGAGCATGTTTATAAAGTGGCACAGCCCACAAAGAATGGCATGGGCGTGGCTCAGCTGCTTAAAGCTACAATGTTGGCATTTGGACTCTCTGTACCTGGATTTGCCCATAGATCCAGTCACATTTCAGTTTGAGGGCCAGACTGCCTGATCGGGGGCTCTGAGGAAGCACCAAACACCCTGCTCCATCCAGAACAGAGGATGTACAAAAACTTTGTAAAAACCTTTGTCTTGAGCATCTACATTAGGAGAAACGAGCAATATTTTCAAATAACTACTTAAGGTACAAAAATCAATCATGGATCAGTCCAGGAGTGACAGAAAGCTTGTTGAAGCCTGAACAATTTCTTTTTTCTGAACTCAAGACACACGACTGCACAGCTTTCCCAACAAGACCATATGTCTTCAATATTGTTAAATATGTACCATTCTCACTGTCAGCAGGAGCTGTTAATTAATGCTCTCGAGCACCATTTCAGAACTTGTGCCACTTGAATCGGCTGTAAAATTCTTAGCCAGCCCTTGACTTTCAAACATGAAGAAGCTGTTGTTGATCTGAGGATTTCAGTATTTCACGGTTTCATTCAGGCCGCGGATACGATCTGAGAGCAGTCCTAAAATTGCGTGGCAGCATTACTGGTCAAAGCTACCGCACTTCTTTCATATCTCTTTATCGACACCTGCTGCGCTCTGGACAAGCCCTGAAAACAGCCTCCTACACTGAGCTTCTGTAGAATAAACACAAAGACTGGGGTGGGGCATAAACAACACTAATATCAACAAAGTGCAGAGAAAATGGTATGAATGGAGGAAAATTTTAAAGCACTGAGGCATTCTGGGAACTGAAATTAACACTTACAAATTAAAATTTATACCATAAAGTCTGACCTCTTCAGAATGAGATGGCACTTTGTGTGCTAGTTTCACACACAAAGTAACAATTTATTTTTCAAAACAGATTTGCATCCCACTAATTTAATCTATAAAACACAATTAAATATGTAAGGTTTTAAAATACACCTCATCACGTCTCATTAAGACACACAATCTAAATAAAAGTATGTAGTATCAAGTAAATAAAATACACAGCAAATAACCAAAAAAAATCTCATAGTGTCAAAATAAATTTGTGTGACCTAGAAAACCACAACATTCAAATATTCACAGTAGGGGAATAACCAATAAAATCTGAAATGCTGTTGTCATTGGAGTGTCATGTTTTTCATTTCCTGTCGTAAATATTCTTCAACATTAGAATGAAGGTTGAATAGTGTCCGTTACCTTGAAAAATCCCTTTATGCATGACATATCTGTGTGGGACCTGGTTGTGCACATTATCTGTGGATTCCATACACATGGCTTGTTGGTGATGACAATGACTGTGTGCCTTTCTCCTTCATGTAAGTAAAAGGGATCGCTGGTAAAAAAGGGATCGCTGGTCAGAAAACCATTCTCATTCTGTACCACTGCAGAGTGATAAAAACTCACACTGTGCTGAAATAAGACACGTGGCGGGTTTAGCTGTTCCTTGGAGAAGGCTGAGGCCAGCCCAAGCCACCCTAAACAGAGTGATAAGCTCCATGTTTGACTGTATACAGCGTGACGGCTGTGGCTGCCTCTACCACATTCCTCACATCAGAAATAATTTTTTATACTTAAACAGCCTAGTTTTAAAGACTCTTAGATCCAATACCAGCACTAGCCTATCAGGGGAAAGCACACTGTTATGTTGTAATTGTATTCGTCCATCCTTCCATCCATTGCTTATCCTGTATAAGGTCTCAGATGACCTGCAGCCTATTCCAGGCAGCCTAGGACGTAAGGCAAGGGGCACCCTGAGCAAAGCACTAACCCATCGCAGGCCAGCATATTGCGTTCACAATTTTCTAAATGATTTATATTTGAGAAATATATTAATTTTGTGTATGGCTTTGAAAAATACTTTTTAAAATGGTCTTAATACTCTAATTAGTATGTACCTGTGACTGCATAATTTTCTTGCCTGTAGATGGTCAGCTAAAAGTTTAAACATGATCATTCAAAGTTTAGGCAGTAAAGAAACCAATACAACAGTATGCTGGTCACTGACTGTTCATTTCTGTTTTCAATATCAACATGTTTGTAAATAACCATTTTTGGTTGCAGTTTGTTCTTTCTTTCAATCTTATAAAATTTCAAAAGCACATCCTTGTCTCAGTCTGGTTGTTTGTTAATACACACAAGTTGTCTCCCTGATGCCAAACAAAATGGTTATGCTATTACAACAAGTAACAACCCCAATCCATAATAAATGGAGTTTCTCACTTGCTTCTTGCTCTGGTCACTTTTTCACTCGGTCTCTGCCCAACTTGCTGGAAGTGACAAAAGTTCAACAGAGACCTTTAACATGGGAGTTCTCCAGAACAGCTTGGGAAGCATAAGGCACAACTTTGTCATGGTACCTAACTTTAGATTATTTTCTATTGGTGGCATTGCATTTAGTGCTGCAGCACTAAGATTCTACAATGTACAGTTGCATTATATTTGTCAATACACTTGAATTAGATGAAGATCCAATCACATTGTATGACAAATTTATGCAGAAAACCATGAAATTCCAAAAGGTTCACATACTTTTTGTTGCAACTGTAATTCCATACAGTCTGCAAGATGTAAAATCCACTAGTGTTTAAGATTCAGTTAAAGAGACATCTATATCAAGAATGTTGTACTGTTTCATTCAGTGTGTAAGGTGGCCTTTGTTTTCATTGTTGCTGTTTGTAGTTATTGCATGTTTAATGTGTTTTTGTATTTCACTGTAATGTCCTCACTATATGAACATAATTATTATTATAACAAACAATATGATGGGGGAAACAGCGGCTAGGGACACAGTTGCCTCGTACCTCCAGGTATGGAGGTTCAAATCTTGCCTCTGCCTTGTGTGTGTGGACTTTGCATGTTCTCCTTGTGCTATGGGGATTTCCTCTGGGTACTCTGGTTTCCTTCCCCACTCCAAAAGCTGCGTTGTAGGCTGACTGGCAAATTTCCAAATTTCCCGTATTGAGTGTAAGACTGTGTGATTGTGCCCTGTGATGGGTTTGCACCCCATCCAAGGCATCCCCCACTATATAGGATAAGTGGTTGATAAGACAAATGAATTAATAATAATAATTGTTATTACTATTATTAAGCCTGTGGTGGGTTGGCGCCCCGCCCTGGGTGTCCCCCTGCCCTGCGTCTTATGTACTCTGGGATGGGCTCCAGGGTTCCCTGCGACCCTCACCAGGAATAAGCGGTTAAGACAATGACTGACTGACTGACTACTATTAAGCAAGAATTACTGATGCAAGGACTGGGCAGCTGATGAACACAAGGAGAAACAGCAATGGCATATTCTGACAATTTCTAATGACATCCAATTATGATTAGCCACATTTACATAATTTTTGACAAATATACTTTCTTGCTGGGCATACATCTCATTTGACAATTAGGTTTTTTGTAATTTACAACTTAAAAATATACTAATGCGAGGCAGCAGCTGAGTTGTTACTCATCCAATAGTATCACTGCAACATATGATACTGCAGGTTGAGAATCGACACTGATGCATGCTTTGTTTTCTTAGATGTTTAAATATTAAATTCTGCGATCCTGAATGAATAATGAAGCAGTTAATGTCATTGTTGGTGCACAGGGAAGTAACCTTGTTTGTTTAATCAACGCTACGGAAGTGAAATAACACAGACACACTAACACTGACACTGTGCTCGATGCCAGCTGCGCATTGAGACATCCAGGCACGTAAAAGCCGTCTGTTTCCTTCTGTTCCTCCCTGCCCTGCCAGTGACAGGATATGAAAGATGAGACGATCGCGGAGAGGGAGACGGGCACCCGCAGAAGAACAAAGGCAGCGATAGATATCGGCGCACAGCGCATCAGAGCACGGCAGTAATTTGTGACGCATGACCAGTTATTAAGCAGAATGGTGGCTTGTGATGACCGCGGCTGGTGTCAGTGATGACTGCGCACACGCGCCCCGTCTGGCCTGCATCATTCCTCCTGAAGGAGAAAGGGCCAGAGGTGCCACACAGGGTTGTGGTACCGCACTGGCTCGTCATATTTCTGTGGGACCCCGATTTTATGCATTGAAAATTGGTGTCCATTTCAGGTGCTCTGCTAACAGAGTCTATTAATGTAACAACAACAACCTTCCTGGAAAAAACTGTGTGTTTATATATAACATATATACACCTAAACAGAGAAATAAAAATTTTAACTACAATACTCACATCATGTGTCTGTATATCTTTGTGGGGAAATACTGAGTCACTTTCAATTTAATGTAAAACCAAACACAAATTGACTCCCAAATCCCTGATTCTGTTTCTCTAAAATTTCTGCTTACAAAGATAGCAAGAGCCCAAATGGCCCCCCGCACACACACACACAAAAATCATAAACTGCAGAAATGCCTGGGACTCAGCTCCCAGCTTGCTAGTTGAACACTTGTGATACAGATGTGGCTGACTTTAAATGTAACATTCAAAAACAATTCAACAAAGACAATTTAAAATCAGCATGACGCCTGACTATTAGATAATTACAATATATTCCATCAGTTTTATTTCCTCAGGTCCCTACCAAAATAAAACAAACCACTGCAGTAAATACAGCTACTACATCTAAACTTTCTTTGTGCTCTTCGCCCTGTATTATGAAAAAACTGGATTGCCATCTAAAAGCTGTTTTACCACCAGTGTCATGTCTCTGTGTTCTCAGGATTTATGATTATATGTTATTTTTAATTTGTTGCATTAAATATCGCTCTGGAGTCTTGGTCACCTCAAGCTGGGCTCTTAATGAAGGCGCCCCCCCGTATCTCCTAAAGCTGTCCCTGCATCGGCCTTGCATGATGAAGAACAGCAACCCTGACAACGTAGAAGAAGAACATCTACAGAGGGCTGAAGTGACAGGGGTGAGGGCAGGTGCAGCAGTCGCCGGTTCGCCCGTGCACACCCGCTGCTCAGACATGGGCGGCCTTCAGGCAGCCTGCGACCCTCCACATGAAGATGGCCAGCAGGGGGAACTCGTCTGAGAGCCGCAGCACGTTCGCCTCCAGGAGGTTTAGGGTGGGGCCCAGCATCGAGCTCTCCCAGCATCCCCTGGTCCCACATCCATCCTCCAGTAGCTGCTCCAGGACCCACAGCAGGTAGAAGCAGTTCTCATACCGGGCCACATCAAAGGATCCGAGACCCTCAGTCATGGTCTACAACAAACAAGCACCAAAGGAAACAGCACTAAGACCCGCAATCACTTAGAATACTAACATTACCATTATTGTTACATCAATATAAAGTAACAACAATGCACTGATATATGGTTATAGCTCTTGTTCAGTAGCCTTTTAAATGGTTAACAATCAGGTTTCTCAGTATTTTTCCAGGGAATTCTGAGACATCCCACCAAAATTAACAAGGTATTTTGACCCACTCTTTTAAGGTTCTTGCCATTTCAACATTATATAAAGGCATTATATAAAGGCAACTATAACAGATAGGCATAGGCGGCACGGTGGCGTGGTGGTTAGCACTGTCGCCGCGTACCTCCAGGCCTGGGGTTCAATTCCCACCTTGGGTCTGTGTGTGTGGAGTTTGCATGTTCTCCCTGTGCT
>JABJVR010043118.1:0-31043 GCA_025773905.1 Chitala chitala
GCAGCAACTGCGTGATGCTGTCATGTCAATATGGACCAAAATCTCTGAGGAATGTTTCCAACACCTTGTTGAATCTAAGCCACAAAGAATTAAGGCAATTCTGAAGGCAAAAGGGGGTCCAACCCAGTATTAGCAAGGTGTACCTAATAAAGTGGCCAGTGAGTGTATATCATTAAACAGGGCCAGTACAACAGGCCCAGTAAAGAGATGCAGGCATTTAGCTGTTTGGTCTGAGGAGAATGACATAGAAGGGTAAGTCAAGTGAAAAGGTGCTTCAGGACATATGTGCAAATAGAGCATGCATATAAAACAACACTGATAGTTTACATGACAACATGTTTATACTCTATGTTATTACATAAGTGATCAACTGAAATGAACATAACATCATTTTGAAAATCTATAGTGTGCAATCGCGTTGCTCTGCTTTCGTTATGAAATGGTGCTTCTGTTCCATTATTGTAACTGCCAGTGTTATATTTTTTTACTTTATTGAAGCCCATTAAGTTTGTATATGGCTCCTAATTATTATTTAACATAGACAAGCTATTTTGTGTGGCGATGTGTTGCTATGTGTTTTTGACACCTTATTCCAAGCCGTGCCGGCTCAGTGGAAAAGCGGCTTGTACTGTCCTGTGCCCTGTCAGCATAGCATAGCACGGCATGGCATGGCATGTTTGTGCCATTGGTGCAGCACCATTAATGTCTGAAAGCACATGTGCGAGGAGACAGAAAGCTGAGTGAAGGGGCAGCTGTCTGACCTGGGCAGACTTGTCACTATTCTCCAACAAACCCCGCCCTGCTTGGAAAATCTGAATGTGATCGGGGCGAGTCTGGAGTGGAAATGAGCTTCTGAAAAGTGGAGATTATATTCTGTGTAAAAGACTGAGAGGTTTAAAACCCTTCTTAATCCCAACACTTTTAGCAAATGAAATAATCCTACATTAATAAGGTTTAAGGATGTTTGAAGTGTTCTGCAAAACGTGTATACAAACTGAGCAACATCTGTGGCTGTTTTTAATCACATCTTCAGGATTCTTATTAAATTTTATTAGCTGCCCCTCGCTGACCTCCACAGAAGAGATCTATGTCCACCGTCAGCAGAGTTGGCCCTAAATGAAGATTAATTATGCATCTTAATGGTTTGTTCAGACCTGCTCCTTTTAGGATCCTCTGTGACCCAGACTGCAATTCTCCTGAGGGTTTTTAACCACACATGCTATGTGGACAGCCTGTCTCATACTAACAGTTTAATAAAGAAATAAAAATCTCTGCTTTATTTGCTACCTTTATTATCTCAGCACAGTATTAAATATTAAGTGTCTGTTGATTCAGGAATATTTTATAATAATTTGCATGGAGTAGCTGGTTACGGTGTTCAGTGTTCACCTGGGACTGGGTTTAGCCCTTATGTAAGATGTGTTGGTTCAGACTGAGAAGATTGATGTAACCGTTTCAGTAGTTAATGTAAGAGGAACATCATTAGGCACAGCTACTGTTTATCACAGTGCCACATTGTTGCTTTTTTCCTCTTGTTTCTATGGCTCTGTGTTTTAGTTGATTACTAGGCCTTTGATCTAAGACACCTACAATAAATACCGGTACAGTTTAGCAATGACTATTATTATCATGTTGAAAGGCAGCTTTTTATTATGAAAATTACTCTCACTCACTACGAAATGACTACGCTTGTCTGACTACAGGCAGTGTTGTCTCTTGCATTCAGTAAGTCTGTCATCGGTAACATCAACAAAAGTAACACCTGTTTTTAGATAGCATAAATTGTTCTAGATTTTTTTACAAAGACGTTTCTTCCCTATAGGGTGTGTTCACTGCAAACAAAATCAAAGCTTTATAAAGAAATGCCTCAGTTGTGCTGTTTATTATTTGGCGAGAACACTAAATGTTTAAAGTGCCTTTGTTTTTGGCAGTATTTTCTTTGAGCTGCACACTGGACCCCTTGACAGTCGCTTCTGATTGTGCGGATTGCCTTGGTGGCTTAGAGTTTGATAGGTTTGTCGTATTCTCATAGTTAGATATTGCTTAGTGTGAAAACCCTGCCACTGACTGAAGCATTTCCAATGTCGGATATAAATCAATATTGCACAGCTTATCCGGGTAGTGTCCTGAATAGACCTCTCCTTAGCTCAAAAATATCCTTTAGCTATTGGTGTCTGTCTGGTAGACTGTCCTACATTCTGTGACCCCAGAGTGTGCAGTCATTAGTTTTCAGCCATACGTTTCAGGTTCGCATTTTGCACGTTACCCACAAGACCATTGATCATGGTGGTGGATGAGCTCAGACCTCCAGTTGGCTGAGTGCTGGCTGGTGTTCAGTGGTGGGGTGGGGGTGGGGCGTACTGTGTATTGCACAGCCGAGACTGCCAGTCCTCTTGGCTGATGATGCTGGTAAGATGAGGCGATAGGTGTGGTTGTCGAAGGGAAATGGCGCATGTTGCCATGGTTACGGCGCGCTAGTTCTCCCTGCTCTCTCACTGCAGTTTAGCAACGTTCCCCTGATGAAATTGCTTTTGGGCTTTCCTGCCAATTTGCTACAAGGTCAGCACTGGCACCACACAAACTGGTCTGGAATCTTCTGGAAAAGGAATGCCGTTGGGTTTTTATTTTCCCCATCTGGGCTACAGAAGCTCATATAGTAAAGTGAGGCAGACACATCCTGAAAATGCTCCTTTTCTCCTGCTTGCATTGTGATGCTAGACATGTGGGTAAGAAACACCTGGGGAGTGTGATTCCCCTGGGGGTGTTGGGGAGCTGCTGTGAGCTGTGATTCCTCCAAATGAAACTGTGATGACACGATATTGGCTTCATTAGCAGTTAGCACTATTTCATGCGTGATGATGCGCATACATTTCTTGTGTGGTGTGTGGAGACATCACACCTCGCTGCTGTGCCAACGGGGAAGCACTTTGGTGATGGTTGGCAGGTGAGAACTGCAGTGTGACACTTGTCCAGGGAAGGTCTTCACCTGGCCAGACAGCACTAGGTCTGAACTAGAAGGGAAGGATGAAAACCCCCCCTCCCCAAAATAATAGGGGTCAAGTATAATCCAAAAAGGGTACTTGTACATCAATGTAAATTACACCTTGGATAGACCTAGAGTGGGTGAGGCTTCTCTTCACTTGAAGATGTGGTGGATTTCACTAAAATGTGAGATATTATCCATCATCTGGTCAGGGGCAGAAATAGCAGCTTGTAATGTTGTTAAGTTTTGATGATTTGGAATGTATGGCACTTGTGCACACAGATCACCTGACATACTGTTTCTGTAGACCATCGCATTACAGTCAGTATTAGCACCTAGCAGAGCACATGTGTGTGATCAGGACAGTGTCTTTGCTGGTCTTTAGTGTCCAGAGCAGCAGGTGTGTGTCACTGGGACAATGTGACCCTAGTCTTTAGTATCCAGAAGAGTGTGATCACCAGTCATGTCCAGAGGAGATGGAGGAAAGCAGCAGTTTTCTCATGGTTTCTGACGTGTACAGACCTCACAATGGAAGGTGATGTCATTCTGTGTCACCCTGCTCAGGGAGGGATAAAGCCTGACAGCCGTCTCTCCTCATGTCTTCCCAGCTCATGCCGCAGTTGTGTTGATCCTTGAGGCAGCTGGGCCGCTGTCTCCCAGCATTATGTTATCGCCATAGCGCCCACACTGGTTACACATCACAGACAGCGTTACCATGGATGTTGGAGCAGCTTTGTCACACTGCAGAGCATGCTGTTTCACAAAGAATGCATATACTCAGTCTTTCATACTTTTCAAAGATGGTTGGTCTACAGCACAATGTTTAAAATAATGGCTAAAATGCCCCTCGATAAACAATCACTGTGCTAAACTGAAATGCGAATAGTTGTTGCTCAATGTTTGCAAGCTGGCTAGTGTTAATTATCTTTAATGCTGCTTATTTATAGAAAAACACATGGCACTGTCATGATTGTTACGTTATAGTGCATCAGCTCTCATATGACATGCACTGCTGACACTGGGGCTGTCAGGAACCAAATTTATTTATGTTTGTGGACCATGTGCTGTGTGTGTACCTGAGCTCCTACACCGTATGGAAGTAAATCTGCTGGTTTGGATAGTGAGAGTGCGTTTACACATGCATACTGATATGTTGATCTTCAGAAGTGTGTAGTTTCTTCTTCAGCCACTGAGACACTGAGAATCGTAACATAATCCAGAGAGTTCCTGAGCTGAGCTGCCCACCTTCTCTCTCCCTGCCCATGTTACGCCCACGGTTTGTGGGTCCTGTGGGCAGGAGTTGTGCGTCAATGCTGTACATCTGTATACTGACACTGGCCCCCCTACATACACATTAACAAAATGCTTCAGATTTTGACTAATTAACTCTACTTATGTTCAAATATTATTTATCCCATTTATGTTAATTATACATTGAGCACAGACTGAAAATTGCACTTTTGTGCAGGGACACCCCACTGGAATGTGACATTCGCTTGTCAATATTATATTAATGGTAGCACCCTAATGATAGAACCATGCTAAGTTTTATAAGGCTGCACCAGGATTGCGGTGTAGCACTGATGAGAATTAGAGGTTTCAACTGACATATCAATGGCAGCTGAACTGTTGATTTATTCAGGCTGTTTGGGGGTGATTGTCTTGTTTATTCTGTAAATGAAATGCTAATGTGTTGTTTACAGCCTCTGACACAACAGCACTCCTGCAGAGTACAGGTGAAGATAAATGAGGCACAACGCTGCCTCCTCTGGAGAGCAAAGGGAAATGCAACAGCATCTCCCATGGTGCTCATCTCACTGTGGGGAGTGCTTATGAAAGTAAATGTGTCTATAAAAGCAGTGCCCGTGTCTGCATTCTGCTTCTGCCTGCATGTGAATACGAGGAAAAGCAGGCCAACACTTGCCCGGTTTCAGCTTGAGATCATAGTAATGCTTCTGTGCTAGTAACTGCTATGGTATGAGGTCAGAGGTCATGTGGGTCCTCCAAACCTATATGTAAACAAGCTCTTCATTCAGAGGTTCAGTGGGAGATTTAGAAACAAGACCAGTGTGCCTGTCTGCTGCCATCCATCATTTTGACGGGCCATGGCAGTGTGGATAAATGAGTGGTGTTCTTCCTCTTGCAATGTCTACGATAATAAAGCTCATCCTCAGGAGCATCTACATTGTGCACTTGTGTCGTGTGTGATTTCCATGTTATGCAAACAGCAGTGATCTGTAGAAAACACAAAGTGCTTAGCTCACAATGTGACATTCTCTTCCCCGTTCAGCTCCAGCACGTCAGATACGTGATGATGGCTTCACAGAAAACATGGCTTGATCTGCCCTTTGAGTCCATGCGGAAAAATTGTTTAGTTTCTGATTCTGTGCAGGGAATGTGGGTTGCCATGCTGTTTGAGTCTGTATGGGATTCAGAAGAGCGTGTCGGTGAAGCAGTGTGACTCAGAAAAGCATTGGGGCGTGTCAGCTCTGACTGTCACGTGTGCCAGCTGCCAAAACCCTGCCAGCGCGGTGGCTGAAGGCCACTGATGCCAAGCTGCTCAGGGGGTCACTGAGCATTTGAAGTGATCTCAAGGTCAAAGGGTAGAGTCCACGAGAAAGTTGACATCAGAGAGATGGCAGAGCAAACTTTAAACTCTACACTGGGGCAGGTTTCAGTCCACCGTGATTAATCCCTGACTTTTTTTTTTTGCTTCGATTAATCAGAAGCTGTAGGAAAGCATTTATGTAGACAGGCCAAGAGCTCCGTAGGGATGTGTAAGATATGCTGTGTACAGTTAGCCACGGTGCGGTGGTCATGTCACTCTGCATCATACCTCCTCCTCCTGGGGTATCTGCTATAGGACATTTAGGTACATGAAGTCTCCCTGGTGTGCAGGTCACATCACATTATGTGACTGCTGCTTGGGGGAGGGGGGGAGGTTCAATATTTCATTAGTCCAGCTCGATTGCCCCTGACAG
This sequence comes from Chitala chitala, assembly GCA_025773905.1. Taxonomy (NCBI): domain Eukaryota; kingdom Metazoa; phylum Chordata; class Actinopteri; order Osteoglossiformes; family Notopteridae; genus Chitala; species Chitala chitala. The sequence continues at coordinate 5,965 of JABJVR010043118.1, forward strand.
GCCTGCTTCAAACCTGTTTTGTGTCTGATGACACCTTTAGGGGCACTGTCCTTTTTTTTAGGCAGATTTAGACGTTCTCATCTTTGTGCGGGACTTTCAACATTGTTTTCGCAGTGTTAACTAGCCTCCCTTATATTTCTGTTATAAAATCTGGCTAATATTTCTTTGACAGTTCAATACTGTGTGAAGGTTCCTTTCTAACTGATCCTTTGCTTGACATATATTATGGGTCAGTGGTTAAGGTGAAGCAATAAGCATTCTGCTTTTAAAAAGCCCAGTGTATCCAGTTTATGGTGTCTGCCCCCTCTGTGCAGTCTGCCCTGTTTTCTCTGCCTCACCTAACTCTGTCTGCCCTGTTTTCTTTGCCTTGTCAACCCTGTCTGCCCTTTTTCTCTGCCTTGTCTGCCCTGTCTGCCCTGTTTTCTTTGCCTTGTCTAGCCTGTCTGCCCTGTTTTCTGTCTACCTTGTCTAGCCTGTCTGCCCTGTTTTCTCTGTCTACCTTGTCTAGCCTGTCTGCCCTGTTTTCTCTGTCTATCTTGTCTAGCTTGTCTGCCCTGTTTTCTCTGCCTTGTCTAGCCTGTCTGCCCTGTTTTGTCTGTCTACCTCGTCTAGGCTGTCTGCCCTGTTTTCTCTGCCCTATTCACCCTGTCTACCCTGTCTGCCCTGTTTACTCTGCCATGTCTACCCTGTCTTCCCTGTTTTCTCTGCCTTGTCTACCCTGTCTGCCCTCTCTGCACTGTCTGTTCTATTTTCCCTGTCTGCCCTCTTAGTTCAGCTCATTTATAATGCAGGAGATGTGGATTCCAGGTAACAGCAGGGTGCTTTAACTCCAGACGCTCTCTGCAGATAGTCTGGCATGAAGTCATCCTTTGCTGGTCTGGCAGTAAGCATGTTGCAGGCTCTCAGTTGCCATTTATTACACTCTAACTCCCCTCCCCCAAGAGAGTGGCCAGGCTAAGTGGTCTTTAAATTGGGGAAATTACCACATGCTAACACTACCAAGATGACTTCATTCACCTATATTTATGGTATTGTAACAGATTTAAGTGGCACAATATGACACTGTCAACAGTGCAAGCTTGTAGAGTTTACATTCTGATTTCTGAGTTAAGCCTTGACTTGTCCAGGGGTCATACTACCCAGTGTAGTTTATTAAGCATGTGTTACAATTTAATCCCAATTTATAGGATGTTTATTTTGTCCTGTCACTGCATGAATACTGTCCTGCAGGTGCTGAAACATATAATATTGGCAGGTGCTCTCCTGTCACCTGTCCTGCAGGTGTGTAACGTATAATATCTGCAGGTGCTCTCCTGTCACCTCTCCTGCAGGTGCTGTAACATGTATAATATCTGCAGGTGCTCTCCTGTCACCTGTCCTGCAGGTGCTGTAACGTGTATAATATCAGCAGGTGCTCTCCTGTCACCTGTCCTGCAGGTGCTGTAACGTATAATATTAGCAGGTGCTCTCCTGTTATGTGTCCTGCAGGTGCTGTAACGTATAATATCTGCAGGTGCTCTCCTGTCACCTCTCCTATAGGTGCTGTAATGTATAATATTAGCAGGTGCTCTCCTGTTATGTGTCCTGCAGGTGCTCTCCTCTCAGCTGTCCTAAAGGTTCTCTGTTGCTTCTTTTTCCCTGCCTTAAGGCTGCTCTGGCTGGAGGCACGACCATGGTGATTGCTCACGTCCTGCCTGAGAAGGACATGTCACTACTCGACGCGTATGAGAAGTGCCGCACCCTGGCAGACCCCAAGGCCTGTTGTGACTATGCCTTACATGTGGGGGTCACCTGGTGGGGGCCAAAGGTACAACCATACTTCTCTTTGGTTATCTCCTCTATGGATTTATTTTAGTATGTTTTAATTTAATACTGTAACAAATTAGTGTAACATGAATACGGGAGACTCATCATGGACCTGTAACAAATGTTCTGCATTGCGTTCAACTGTGGGGTTAACCCTTTGTGTGCCTGTTTCAGGTGCGTGCCGAGATGGAGACCCTGGTGCGTGAGAAAGGCGTGAACTCCTTCCAGATGTCAATGGCCTACAAAGACATGATGATGCTGAGGGACAGCGAGCTGTACCAGGTCTTCCACACGTGCAAGGACATCGGCGCTGTGGCACGAGTCCACGCTGAGAATGGGGAGCTGGTGGCTGAGGTGAGGGGGATGGGGCTGTGTGAATGAGGCCACAGCTGCATGAAGGAGCCTGTTTTAGGGGAGTGAGTGCTGTGTTAGGTTACTGTGGCATTGTATGGTAGAAGGAGGAGCTGTGTGATTAAAGGCGGGGCTTCATGAAGGAAGGTGAGGTTTTTGGAAAGGCAGAGCTATGATGGGAATTGGGGCTGCATGCAGGGTTTTTTGAGTGAAAATGTGTGATGCTGTGCCCTGTGGTGGGTTGGCGCCCCGCCCTGGGTGTCCCCTGCCCTATGTGCTCTGGGATGGGCTCCAGGCTTCCCCGCGACCCTCACCAGGAATAAGCGGTTAAGATAATGGATGGATGGATGGATGTGTGATGCAGTTGATGATATGTTATATAATATGTAACCTCAGTGCAACTCCAAAACAGCAAAAAGTGGAAAAAATTATAATAAAGATGAAAAGTAATTCATTTTGTGGGATAACCCCACAATACCTGTTTTTAAATTTTGTCCAGTTTTGTGCAGGCATACCTTAAGAGTGTATTTATTTCTAAATGGCAGCCATACTACCTAAACACTGTCTCTTTTTTCCCAGCTGACTTTCTGTTGGCTTTGTGTTTCTAAGTGTTTTCCATCGAGCTGTAGTCGAGTGTGCAGTTTTCCCATGAGGAGTCAGAGAAGAGCAGCATCTCTGCTGTTGCCCGAACAGCCAATCCCAGGGACAGAGATAGTGGACCAATGAAAAGCTCCCTTTCTCATACGTCAGTCCCGCCCCCAACAGGCAGCCATGTCGGGAGCTTGCAGTGTCCTGCACTCTTTTTCTCTGCTCAGAGACTGAGCAGCATATGGCTGAGGTTGTGATAAAACACAGGAGGTGTGGAGAAATAATAAGCGGACCATCACCCAGAGTCCTCCGCATTCTGTTTTTGTGGATCTTAAAACATGGATTAACGAGGAATTAGCCGAGAGCCATGTGCTCAGGGTGCTGCCAAGGCGAGAGACTCAAGTCGCTGATGGGCGACTTTCTTTCTCAGGCATAAATCTGGATGGTTGTCTTGCTCTCCCGTGCAGGTGCTGCTTAACTGCTATATTTCCAGCCTTTTCAGGAGAAAGTGGAAGCCACTAGGCCTGACTGACTGCCTAGCCAGTAAACAGATGTCGTTTTATATAAAAGCATTAAAACAATGTCCTCTTACACACGTAATTTCTAACAGCCTGCAGTACGAAATGATTGGTGGACTAAGTAGAAAAAACAAACAGAGGTTGTTTGGGTACTTTTTGTGTGTACACCCTATTTGTCCTGATTAACATGCCCTGGCGTATTACAAGTTACGTGCAGGGGGCGTCTATCTGAGGCCTAAATGTGCAAATTATTACGTTTTTAAAACCTTTAAAACGAAAAGTTCAGGTTAAAAAAAAAAAAAAGCCTAACGTTCTTCTACTTTCTTTAAAAATTAAAAAAAAACTAAATTCCCATTAATTACGACTATACCTGAGGAATAAAATTCAGTCATTACCAGATTTCCGTTAGGCATATCAACAGTTGCCTACAGTGTACGCCCTCTGGTCACAAAATAATTTAATGCTTAAACGGGGGTGAAATATGGCGAACAAAAAGTCATACACAGCTGCTTGTAAGTTGAAGGTAATTGCACTGGCTGAGGAAAAAGGAAAACATTTTGCTGTAAAAATGCTCATTGTTCACTGCCGGCGAGTTCAAGATTGGTGCCAAAACAAGACACGATTACAAAACGCATGTAAATCTGAAAGAAAGTGAGGAGCTTGTCGGCCAGTGAAGTATTAAGATTTTTGAAACAGCACTGATGAACTGGTTTGAAGAAAATACAGTTTAAACACAGCGAGTCATTAATTGTCATTGCTTGTATAAAATTCCATAAACATGACAAATGCCAAATGAATTGTGCATAATTCTGTAGAATAGCACAGATTTTGAATACTTTATTATAGCACTCACTTAACTTCATTGTCAGACAAAATTCAAGGTGCATGTATTGTAAAACTACTGAAAATATCAGAATTTTACTTGTCATGTTTTACAAGTGATGCCGGTGCAATGCACAGCAAATCAATTTGGGATTCAGAAGCGGATTTCGTCCAAGTAATGTAGAATTTTTGTGTTAATTACATAATCTTTACTTGTAGAAAATGCGTATAATTCACTGTATTTACACATTCATTCTCCGCAAATCCATACTTCTAAGCATTGACCATGTTTCTGTGTCACCTCTTTAATCATGTAGAAGGGGAGCACTTTACCATGTCCCGTACTGCGTATTGGGTGGGGACGCATTATAGCGAAATTTCAGCCTGGATCTACAGCTCTTATCAAAAAACGTATCAAATAGACCTTATTTATTGTAGTTACTGTACTTATATTTTGTTAACAATGTCTTAACCCACTTTTATGTTTATTATACAACAATATGAAACATTGGGCTAACCATAAAAGACATACCGGGTTTGTTCTGACAGCACATCATGCTTTTTGCTTTAACAGCTCCTACACTTAATTGTTTTTTAGCAGGATGTCAGACCTGTAAGAACAAGCAGACAGACTGCATGATGCGTATGCGTGTAATGGACGATGCTGTTTGTGTGATTCCCAGGGTGCGAAAGAGGCTCTTGACCTGGGAATCAGCGGTCCTGAGGGGATTGAGATCAGCCGGCCAGAAGAGGTAATGATGACCCACTATGGCTGTGTCTGTCAGAAAGATGTGGTGTACAGCTGATAGCCATCGAGTAATCTGGTGTCTGTGTTCTTCACTTTGGTCTTTAATCTTCATCCACAGCTCGAGGCTGAGGCTACACACCGGGCCATTACCATTGCCAACAGAGTGAGTATAGGTGCTGAGTGTGTGTGTGTGTGTGTGTGTGTGTGTGTGTGTGTGTGTGTGTGTGTGTGTGTGTGTGTATACTGCCCTTTGATAGTTCGGTGAGGTGCTCCAGACTGTCTGTCACACTGCAAAGGATAAACAATTTCATAATGGATGGATGGTGAGATAGATGTATGGATGAATGTCTTCATATTATTGTACATCTGTACACTTAGACTGCTTGACCTTATATACTGTATCTTTCTATTTATCTACATATGAGTGAGTGCCTGTCCATCTGAGTGTGTCTGTGTGGACTGTGTTTGTATGTGCTTTTGTGCGTCTTTGAACATTTTGTGTATTTGTACTGGTAACAGTTGGGTCAGGTATCTCATCAGATTTGTCTCTCTGCCCCCCCTTCCTCCCTCTTGTCTCTCTCCATTCTCTCTCTTGCTCTCCTTCCTCTTTCTTGTTCTGTCTCTCTTCATCTTCCCCCCACTCTCTCTCTCTCTCTCTCTCTCTCTCTCTCTCTCTCGCTCTCTCTCTCTCTCTCTCTCTCTCTCGGTCATTCATTCCAGGCCCACTGTCCCATCTACCTTGTCAACGTCTCCAGCATGTCAGCAGGGGATGTGGTGGCTGCGTCCAAAATGCAAGGTGAGCTTCATCTGTCTCATTCACTTTTTCTCTGGTTCTTTCCTTCACTGTTTCTATTTTTTCTCATTCACTTTGTCTGTTTTCCTTTGTGTATCTCCATTTCTTTCTGTTCTCATCTCTCTCGCTCCTTGTGATTTTAACTTGTCATGTTTACCACACTGAATAAAATGCATCTGACTGTAGACACTGAGTCAGGTGTGGCCTTTGCACATCTGTAGGTAAAGTGGTCCACGCGGAGACAACCACGGCTCACGCAGTCCTGAACGGCCTGCATTACTACCACCAGGAATGGTCACACGCTGCTGCATACGTCACTGTGCCTCCACTGCGACTGGACCCCAACACACCTAACTATCTTATGGGGCTGCTGGGAAAGTAAGTTAGCTGCTGCAGACATCTCTCACGAGAAGTTAGAGTATTGCAACACGTTGGGCTTCAGAGGACCTCTCGGGAACTGTTTAACTGATGAACAGAGTTCTAGCGATATAGAGACCAGTGACAAATTAGAAGAAAACCCAAAATAAATGAGTGGAGAAACATAACGAATGCAGATGCTTCCACACAGGTGCACTGCATGGTAGAATTAAGCAGTGAACATCCAGTCATGCTCTAATCCATGCACTTTGGGTGACCACCTGTTCTGAGATTTTTCGTACTTCCGTTTTTCCAGCGACACTCTGAACGTTGTTGCCTCAGACCACCGCCCCTTCACTACCAAGCAAAAGGCCATGGGGAAGGAGGACTTCACAAAAATCCCTCACGGCGTGCCTGGGATCCAGGATCGCATGAGCGTCATCTGGGAGAGGGGCGTGGTAAGTTACAATGTCTCTGGACTCAAGGACTGGGGCAGGGACAGAGATTCTGCAGGCCTATGGCCCAGTCACAGAACGTACATAAAAGTACTCTCTTTCAAAAAGGTTGGTGGCAAGATGGATGAAAACAGGTTTGTAGCAGTGACCAGCTCTAATGCAGCCAAGATCTACAACCTGTACCCCAGGAAGGGTCGGATAATCCCCGGTGCTGACGCTGACGTGGTGGTCTGGGACCCTGAATCAACCAGGTGTGTAAAACCAGTCATTCATAATTTAATACTGCTGTTTTTCTAAGGAATTGAACATGTTTCTAAAAAGAAGTCCATGGTCGTGGTAAGTTCTGCCTGTTATCTGTGCAGGACTATCTCTGTGAGCACCCAGCAGCAAGGAGGAGACATCAACCTCTACGAGGGCCTCCGTTGTCATGGTGTGCCCTTGGTCACCATCAGCCGTGGCAGGGTGGTGTGTGAAAACGGAGTCTTCATGTGTGCTGAGGGGTCTGGAAAATTCTACCCACTCCGCACCTTCCCAGATTTTCTCTACAAGAAGATGGTCCAGAGAGAAAAGGTGAGGAATTAGGTTACTTCACATCCTGTGCTCACATCAACAGAATATTTCATGCTCAAAAGTACATTTTAATGTCCTGTTCTTCTTATGTTTGAACATACGGTGTAATCTTGATTCAGGGTGATAGCTGATGTTTCAATTTTCAGTAACATTCTTTCTGGGAAATTTTTGAGTATAAAAAAACTTTAACCCATAATTGAAGCATTTTTCATTGCCATAAAAACTATTCATTCCATTCATTCAGTATTGTTGTAAGAAACATGTATTTGAAAAACAGGTGTAAATATTTACAAATAGGAATAGCACTTGCTTTTAGTACTCTGCCCCCTTATGTGTTGTCCCTTCTAGGATCTCAGGTATAAATTTGACTGTATTTGTACATTTATGTGGCTCTTGATTATCACAGTGAGGTATGTGGATGCATGTGAGCGTTTGTGTGTGTCTGTGTGCGTGTGACCTTGCAGTGCCAGGCCCTAAAGGGCGTGGAGAGAGCCCCTTATACTGGAGATGTTGCCATTGTGCATAACTCTGGGAAGAAGGAGTCGGGACCCCCAGACAACGACGCCCTGGCTCGACCATGCACTCGACACGGGGGCATGAGGGATCTGCATGAGTCCACCTTCAGCCTGTCTGGTAAACACAGGAGATATGACTTCACTAATGAACATAGCTCTTAACACAGGAGGTATGACTGTGTCTTTGCTAAAGAGATTAGCTGTTAGCACAGGAGATGTGACTATGTCTTTGCTAATGAAAATAGCTCTTAACACAGGAGGTATGACTTTGATAATGAGCATAGCTTTTAACACAGCTGGTATTACTGTATCTTTGTTAAAGAGATTAGTTGTTAACACAGATGTGACTGTGTCTTCGCAAACGATAATGGGAAATATGACTGTTTTCGCTAATGAAAATTGCGGTTAAAACAGGAGATATGACTGTCTGCATTAATGAAAATAGCTGTAAACAGGCGATATGAGTTCACTAATGAAAACAGCTGTTAGCACAGATGTGACTGTGTCTTTGCTAATGAAAACAGCTGTTAACATAGAAAGTGTGACTTTGACTTCTCTAATAAAAATGTTTTGCAAATGAAAATAACTCAACACAGGAGATATGACTGTGTTCGCTAATGAAAATTACAGTTAACACAGGCGATATGTCTCTGCTAATGAAAATAGCTCATAACACAGGATGTATGACTGTGTTCTCTAATGAAAATAGCTCTTAGCACAGAGGATTTGTGGCAACTGTAATGGTCCTTTTTTCAAATGAAAGTCTCTTGAAACACCTGGAATACGGGAAACGTGAGACTTGGTCTGTTAATGAAAATGGTCTTTAAAACAGGACATAGTTTATAAACATGTAGAAATAGTTCTGGACACTGGCCAGAGCACTGAAGACAGGCTATAATCCTAAATACATCATGTAGCCCTGAACACAGGACAATGCAGTAAATGTGGGTCATAGTCCTGTGCACAGAAAGCAGCTGTGAACACTGGACAGGATACTAAACATGTGTAATAGTCTTAAATACACAAAATATTTCTCAACACAAAACAGGGGTATTTAACATTAGACATTGGGCTAAACACAAAACATAATCCTGAAAATGGTACATAGTCATAAATGTGGAAAGTTGTTCTTAACTCTGAACAGAGCAAGAACGACTGTTCATGAAAAATGTTAAATTTTTCAAAAAAGATGTCTTCAGTTTCAAATTGATGACTGAAGTGTTTTTATTAATTTTCCTGCTTACATTGTCTTACCATTAGATTCTCAAAACTTTTTCTTAAAATTTTTTCTTTTTGTTTTTTTCTCTGGCAGGTGCTCAGGTAGACGATCATATTCCAAAGAGGTCTTCAGCCAGGATTCTGGCTCCCCCTGGTGGCCGTTCCAGCGGCATCTGGTAAACACGAGAACTACCACAACAGGACCAAACGCAGCCATGGAGTTCAGTAGAATGCTACAACACACATACAATGTTTTCAGTAAATTAATGACAAACCAAGGAAACTGCACTGATTTTGTTGTAACAAATGCTGTAATGTATTAAAACAAAAAAACTGACTGTTTCCTGAGAAGATTTTACATTGGGAACAATTTACCCACCAATAAGGTCCTAGGAAAACGCTCATTATTAACCACACTTAATTTGTTTTTTTTTTTTATGAATGCGGAGCACATGAAAAAATTTTGAAAATTCCTGAATGATAAAACCAGTACAGTTTTTTTGTTGGTTTGCTTCATCAGTGTTGGCTGGGGTAATTTAACTGTACTAGGAGGAAAACTAATGCATAGTGCTGTAGATGTAGGCTAGTGATGATGCAATGTGCTTTATGTTATGGTGTCTTCTTGGGTGTGTATGAAAAGGTCAAACCTCCAGGTAATTCTCTGTAACCGTTAAAGAGTATCAGCCAAGGAGCCCAGAGCAGGGCCGACCTCAAACGACCTTCCTCCAGAATTTTGTTTTGATGTGAGTGTTCCTGTTCTTTAATATGGATCACATCCTGTAGTTATACTGAGTAACGTTTAACCATTGTACTGTGTAGTATTTACAGCACTTCCAGTTTCACGAAACAAGCATATATACTTAGCATCTCCCGCATTGGTTTTCTGTGGGAGCAAGGTGCTGAAATGTTGATGCTTCCATGCCTTTGTGTTTATAATTTATAGAGGACTAATGTCAGATTCAGTCCGTTGGGTGTATGGGTCTAGGATGATTGGCTATTATGCACCATAAGACAATGGTTCCTTAAAAAGACTTTGTTATTCAGTTTTTGAGAAAAGGTTTTCATCAGTGACCACTGTGACTGCAGGACCCTGTCATGTTTACTATCAGTGGGAAAATACAGTTCAGAACTGTATGCCTTCTAATATTTCTGGAATTAACTTGAATAGATATTGGACATGGTATTAAATGAAAGGGTCTGTTTAAGGTCCCAGAATGAATCTGTATTTATGAAATAACACATATTGGTTAATAGTCATGGTCAAAGACAGACTGTTCATCTTGTCTGTCCTCTCTGGGGGCTGACTTTGAGCCCAGACCACTTTGTAGTGTTTTTAATACAACACAGACTTACACAAGCATGATAGCGCAGGTGTCTACTACGTATCTCATCTCAGCACCATTAGCATTTTTGTTGCTAAATTTGTCGCCCTCTTTGTACCTCAAGTTTTAAAATTTCTAATATTTTTAAGATTTTTTTTTTCTTTCAACATTGTTAATGTTTGACTTGTCAACAAAATGTTTTAGTACTAAGAAAATCGTACCTGTTCTTCTGTATACTGAATTTTATTACAATTTAGCTGCATCTCCTGTTAGACACGCAACATGCGTTTAATTAATACCATAAAACATGCTGTACACATGCACTTATGGTTATCCAGACACTTCTGTACTGGTTATGGTTATCCAAACAGATTTCTGTAACCATGATGAACAAATTTAACCAGTTATTCAAACACATTGTCTGTAAAACACACAACGCAGATATAACCATGGATATCTGAAAACACTCATGTAAAAATGCTATACAGTGGTATGCACTTATACAAACACACTTCAGCAAAAGATGATAAACTGTATCGGTGTTTGTCTGAACACTCTGCTATAAACAGGCTTCACAGGTGTTTCCATGGTTACTCAAATACATGCACACATCTGGAGATGTTCAGGTCCTTTAAATTAGGGTTCTTTGAGTCATGAACATGTGTTTAAATAGATAAAGTGAGGCATTCACAAACATTCTTCACCTTTTATTGTGACACTCTTAACAGCCTGACACTCTTAACAAGCCATTATTTCACCAGGCTGTTCACACAGCTTTCAGCTGAATTGAGTTTTTTGTATGTCTTTTTAGTTTCTTAAACCATGTAAACTGACACCTAATTTCAGGAAGCAAATGCTGCCAGAATGTGTCAGCACAATAGTATCACTGATTTCATCTAAGACCTAAATCTAAGATCATTAAAGTGAAAGTCTCAGAATCTCCTAAAGCTGTCTGCATGCTCTGTTCTGAGATCAGATTAGGAAGCAGTAATTTACACATTTTTCTGCACCATACTGGGAGACAAATAGTCTTGTGAAAAGGGTGGGGGTTGAATTAGTGTGATTAAGGAGTACGAGAAGGGTAAAACACCACTGCACTCCACATATGAAGATGAATTTCAAGTTTTGGGCAACATTTCGTTTCTGCGTTTCTGTTTTAATTATTTGTCATTGTTTGCACACCCTCCCAGCCACTAGAAACTGTACATTCACATTTCATCTGAAGCAATGCTGTTCATGTATTAACCATTTATTGTTAACATTGCTATTTTTATTAGTAACTTGTAATGCGTATACAGTGCATTGAGTGTTTGTCATGAGGTGTCTGTGTATACCAATAAGACTGTGAATACCACTGTTTCAGGTGTGAGGTGGGTGTCTTTCTGGGGGGAGGGGCAACATCAGGTTATAGTATGAAACGGTAAGCTCACTGAGCTGCATGGTTTCACACAACTTTAGTTTATTTTTTACTTTTTTTGTTTATTGTCCAATGTGTATTTATGAGTTGTTATTTTTTTGATGGTTTGTTGAAGTTAGTAAAGTTGTGCAACATTGTTTTTGGCCAATATACAGTATTAACACCACAGCAGACAGCAAAAACATGCATGAGCAAGACAGTGTTTAAATTGGTGCTGAAAGGTTTTAAAATAAATTTTAATTGCTGCAGTTTCTTTTATTTTTGTAGTTATTTTTCAAAGAGGCACTTTGTGAAAAGGTTTGTGGTTTTATGTATCTGTAGAGACTTGTGTTGAAAGGTGAACTTTAAGTAATGGCTTCTTACCACACGAATGAGTACCGAATAAATCTCACGATTCTCAATTGTATTTTTGTTCATTTAATCCATTTTCACTTACACACTTACACCCCGGCGGGGTCGGGTGGGGGGCGGTATTTATGCGATCAAGATTAAATAGTTAAATGGATACCCAATTATAATGGGTAAATATGGGTTTAAATAGTTTAATGGATACCCAATTATAATGGGTACAATTACTGTGGGATTATACCGAAACAGTATAGCATTTTATATTTTTTCTACTGAAAAAATGTACTTGTATTATGTGTAACCGTTTATTACTCTATTGTCTAAACAGAGATAAGAAACCATACATATTATAATCCACAGTAGTGATCAAAACCGAGGGTCTTTCTATACTAAGGAGTCCGAAAATATGGGTCTTTAAGTAAACCGAATGCTGTGAAAATATGGGGTCTTTACCGCTGCACACATCTATACCACACATCAGTAGAAGTACCCCCTACACACACTTCCAAACCGCTCCAGAAATTACATGTGCACGAGTTAATAAAAATTTAATCGCGTTAGTTATATGTAGCCTACGGAACAATTTTAATTTTCCATTACGATTTTTTGTAACATATAAAAGGAAAGCTTTAATGTAATTAAAGCATTTGAAATCAAATGTAAACGTCAGCTGCGAAAATAATAATATAAACACAGACTAACGTAGTTACTTTATTGTAACATTTACGAACATTAAGTGGTGCTTGCTTGTAAATGTACACACGTTATGGATACACAAATATGGTAAATTTTAATGGTAATTACTGTCCCACTAAGTTGATATTGTACTACAGAGGTAAAGTGTATGCTGCATTACACCTTAATGATGTCCCTCGTGCATACATATCATCACTGCCACGCACCTGCGTGTAGCTGGCCCCCCACCCCACGCAAATCTCCGCGAAAATAGTCCCATTCGTTTGTGCCGTAAAAATTTTCGTTGTGGGGGGCCAGCTTCACGCAGGTGGAATACTCGCATTGTACGCGAGACGGTGCCGTGAACGCGTTTCTCGCAGTCGGGTCACCCGCGCAACGCGCACGCGCATTTCCCTGGAAGCGCATCGGCCGGTTGGATACGGAGCGTCGGCTGTGGGGCAACGGAAGCGTCGAGTGTCAGTCTACAGAGGGACATCGGTATCCGCACGAAAGGGAGCGTCTAGGACACGGTGAGTAAAAGGAATAAAAGGACGGCCGCATTTCTCTAAGTCGCGTTTGCTCTCTGCTCTGAGGAATGTCTGTCGCCGTCCGTTAGGCGGCTGCGCAGGTTCCACAGGTACGGAGGCAGAAACACTTCACAGTGTCGACATGTTCTCGGCAGATAAGACAACACTGCATACTGTTTCGGGGATTTTTTCTGTGACATTTCCTGGGAGGCCTGCTTTAAAAACCCTTCTAAAATTTTTTAAATGAATGCAATATCAGCAGCTACGCAGGTCTTTAATGCCGTGTATGCGGCGCGACTGCTGCCTTCATCTACTCTGCCAGTGTAGACTAATTCGTGGTACCGTTGATCTGTCCTGCATTGACATGAATTAGGGTTGTTTAAAAACATTTTATAATGCACAACTTTGTAGTAGCTGGGCAGATTTCGCTGCTGCGTGTGAAACACAAAGTTTCATCTTAGTTGTTGCCAAGCTGTTTCTTTTATTGTTTTGCTAAATTTACTTTTTACTTATCTATACAGGTCATTATTAAACCTGTTCAGGTTACGCACCTGGCTCAACGGTACAACAGCAGACCCCTCTGTGCACTTGATATAGGAGACCTTCAGGTTGTCCATGTGTGTTGCCGGAACGCTAGCGCCCCCCTTTCGCCTTCTGTTCTTTCCTTTCTAATCATTTTACTTACATACTTACATTCGTGTATGTCGAGTATTACAACATGAGCTAAACCGTGAAGTATTTATGTGTGACGCAGTCTTTAAAAGTTACTGCTGTTAATTACAACTGTGGCCTCTCTCCATGGAGTTGCAACTGATCGATTGCTGTTCGGCTGAAATTAGCGACCTCATTATCTTCCAAGTTTTGTTTTATGACAGCGGGTCGCTTTATTAGTACACAGGTGTTTTGCGTATAAAAAAAAAAAAAAAAAATCACGTGATCGCACACGAGGTTTCTATAAAATGCTGAATACTTAGTGTGACGTAACGTGAATTCACAACGGTACAAATATTTGAGCAGTCTCGTATATTTTTGTGTACAATTTCTGGTTTTAAATAAATGTACATGTTATAGAGTCTGGATGTTGGCTAAATGACACATTGAACACTTTGTGTGATAATTTTTATTTTTACGTGTACCTGTTAAAATAATAATAACAATAAAGTGGTCTTTCTACCACTTAAAAAGGAAAACACAGGTGTAAGTTCTAGAAACAGAAATGTTTCTGCAGTGTTCGCTTACATGTCTCATACTATGTATTTTACTTTAGCATAGCAACAAAATGTAAAAGTAAATCAGTATGTGTTTACTTGTGTTGGGGCTGAATGTCCCATGACACTGTAGAACTTTTCTGGAATATTGTCTTAGCAACAATGAACTGGACTCACACAATGACGTTACTCTATTTCAGCATTGTCACAGTGGGCAAAGAGTGTAAACTGCTCAGGTTAAGTGAAGGCCCTCTCTCCCTACCTTAAAAATTGATGCCTTATGAAATGCTTTAGTAAAATTGTCATTATATATGGAATGTGGAAAAAATGCTTTTTATAAAAGCTATGGGATACATAACATCAGTTCTTAAGCAAGGCGTGTCAGGGCATAAATACTAGTCTCTGTGGTGGTGTATGTATATTCGCCCGTGTGTGTGTAAGCGTGTGTGCGAGCACGTGCACACACACTGCTGTCATGTTTGTCCTCTGCCAGTCCTCCACAACTAGGTTGCCCACGTCTTGTATTCCTTCAGAGACTTGCCTTTTCTGAACAAAAAGCTTTGTGCTGTTTTATCGTGTCCTGAAAGGTCAGAAATACTGTAGGTAACAGTTTATTATCATTGAAAATGGGAGCTGGTGAGTGTTAAGGAGGTCATTAGTTTGTCTGCTGGTGTCGTTGTCGTTCAAAAGATCCAGATTTAGAGTTTTCAATTTAAGTATGCATTTTTACTGACTGAAAAATATTGTACTATACTGTATATATAACGTACTTTTAATTTAAATACCTTTTACCTGCAGTTGTATACTTCTGCATTTGTTTTTTAACTGCAGTTTCACTGTACTCAAAGTCAGTTTATAAACGGGGAATTCTTGCACTGTATTTTTCAGGGTTGCTCACTTTTTGTCATTCTTGGAAAGGCATTATGCCACATAAATTAATATACAAGAAACATGACTTGTATTTATCTGTTGTTAGTCCATCTTCGTTGTAACTGTGATTACTACATCATCAGCTCATGTTCATTCAAACTTGTGCCAAGCAGGATTAAAAAATTGCAAATGGTTACCCAATTATAATTGTTTTGCCATTAGTGAGTACCATTACTGTCCAGTTAGGGGAATATAATGCATGCACATTTGTGGAAATGTTTATGGTAATTATCATACATGCCCTAAAATATACAACATAAAACTAGTTTGTAGAAAAATTTCTTGTTTCGAAGAGCAACGTGATCTGACAGTAAAAGTACCTCTCCAAATTTTGAAGTTTTAACCCATACAGGAAATCTTCTTATTGTACAGTATGTAAGCTCTTAAATAGGTAAACTCAGCAACCTTTTATTTTAAAAACTTGTTTATTGAGAAGCCAGAAGTCTAGGTAAATGACCTGATCTTGTATGTAGTTTTTTTGTCAGGAAAACAAAACAAAATTCAAAATAAGTATTAAAATATGTATTATAAAGAATTTGTGAAAGGTTTGTGGAGTGCTGTTTATCTAACCTTATGCTCAGTGTCCTGTAGTTTTTCAGTGAAACTTAGAATATGACACTGTTAACTTAAACATATTAAATTGTATGAACATAATTTTCACGATTACAAACATACATTTTTTATGTGGGATGAGGGTCCAAATTTACAACATTCCACATGATCCAGCAAATAATATTGAAACCACCTCATTCAAAAAATTACCACCTTAATACTTTCCCGATGTATAGGCTGATAACATAACGTAGTGTGTGTGTGTGTGTGTGTGTGTGTGTGTGTGTGTGTATATATATATATATATATATATATATATATATAATTTTCTCAGGCATTACAGAATATTTTAGGAAATATATTTCTTAATCAGAGTCTTCAGTATTGGGGAACCATAACACAAGAAACAGCACCCTAGCTTCCAGCGTGAAAATTCCTTTATTTTTAGGCTCGATTAATTTGCAGTTTATAGGTGGATGCCCCTCAATGGCTTGGACCTACCATCTCCACCTATGCTATTTACAAAAAAATCTGTTTTATCCTGAAATGAGGCATAAAACTGTTACAGCTTGAGGAGTGGTCTGGGCCTTGGATACAGGTAATAGGTGTGGCTCTTCACAGATACACCGGGCAGGTCATGTTTGATCTCAGCTCTGCAGCTAAGTGGTGCTGGAAGATAAGAAGATCCATCACATTATGGAGAGGCAGAGAATAGTTTCTTTCGCCACTGTACTGCCTTCCAAAGCCTGCTGTCTATTGGTGGACCAGCTGCTTACCATTCACCCCGATCCCTTTGAGCTGGTGCTAGTTAAGCTGTCACACTGAAGCCCTAAACAGCTGATTCAGCTCAATCCACAGGGCTGTTGTGTGTCATCCAGTCATACATGTGGCTCTGCTGGACAGATCCGAGTCCCCACTCCCTGCCGCATCACTGCAGCTGGACATTAGCATGTGACCTTTTCTCAGGGCCGTGAGCATTGTTCCCCCAGCCATTACACTGCCCTGTGTCTCCCTGAAGGGGTATGCCAGCATCTATCTTTATTTGGAGGTAGAAACCTGAGAATAACAAGATTGTGCCAGTACTTGACCTTTACTGAGGTGAAGGCATAACTCTGTGCAATTATAGTACTGCAGGTATTTCACTAGGTACTAAAGAATGTAGCAAAGACTGAATTAGAATTTGGATGGGGCACTTCAGAGTAATAGTGTTTGTGGATTGAAAATATTCTACTTTAAAATGCACAAAGACATTGTGGATTGATCCAGAAATCCAAACAGACAAAGCTGTAACATTGTAATGCAAAATACAGTATAAGGAATTAATGGGACACTGAAATGCAGATTCAGCAGCCCTGTGCAGAGTATGGAGTCTAAAAGGAGAACAGAGCAGTGTGTGAAGGAGCTCCTTAATAAGGACAGTCAGCTGGCCACACCTCTGGAGAAGCTTCTCCACCTTGGGCTCTGTACCACAGCTAGTCTCTCCTTTTTTTCCCCAAGTTGTTTTCCCTTTGGCAAGCCTGCATTTTTAATGAAAAATGTCATAGATCAGGTTTTAATGGTTTTGGTTAATTAAAGATCTGAAGGCTTCCATTTGTACCACTTCCTGGGTGGAACCAGAAGTGATAAGATTTCACTGATTCACACACTGGGATTGCAGCCAAAAACATCTGTGATACTTTGATATTTACAATGAGCCTCTGGAATATTACGAGCAGTTAAAAATTGGGAGAGTTCGTTATATAAAGAGAACTTAAACTTTTCCATTTATATATTTGCCTTTCATTTAATTTATTAGTTTGATGTACTAGGCATTCAAGCAGGGTAATAACTATTAGGCTAATAACCAAATTGCACTTAATTTGTGGTCAGGTTTTAGTAATGAGTGAGTGAATGAAGGAATAATCCAAATTTATTTTAGACCTAAAACAAAGTATTTATGTGCTTATCTACATTTGAGTGCCTCTAGGTGTCAGTGCAGGAAGTAAACATTTATATTAACAAATGGCTCCTTGATAGTGTAAAATAGATATGGGTGCTAACAGTGGTGATGTTAAACACACCAGATTTTGCAGTCAAAATGTCAAGAGTATTTCCCTGGTGAATGCCGAGTCTTTATAGTGGTTGGAGCTGTATTGCAAATAAACTGTAAGAGAATAATAATCTCAGTTTGTTGTGGTATTAAGTGCTGTGTGCAGGAGCATCACTGTATAGGAAAACTGGAGATCTGGCATCCTTGCCTGGAGAGGTGTTCTGTGTCATAAGGTCCTTGCAGTTTTTGCTCTTATTTCACGCAGGTGTTTCATCACTAATTACTGCTCCTTCTTCAACAGACATTAGTTGACTAGATTGTTTCTTTTATATCGTTATTCTCATCGACTTCTGAGAAGTGACGACTTGTGTTCTGCTCAGCTGTCAGATGGCTGGCTGTCTTAATGAAAGGGAAGAAAACGTTTGCTCATTAAAACCTTAGTTGACATCCCTCAAATGAAAGAACAAAAGTGAGCTTTCACACAGTTATAAATATGTGTTACATCACTCAGCATAATTAGTTTCAATTCAGCACCACTTTGAAAACGAGTAAAAGTCAGGTGGAACTTTTTGGAATGTATTTCTCATGTTGGCTATATAAGATTGTTTTTATGAAGACTACAGCGAGGAATGGGTGTGATTATGATGAACATTGACAGTGCAACACAAAGTAATTGACAGACTCTTATAGCGCCCACATGCTGACAGAGAGGCCTTTATGACACACACAATGACAGCATGTGTTTAGCTGTTGTTCCCCACAAGCATCTTCTCCATTGGCATGTTCAAAGAGGCATGATGATCTTTCCCACCATGTGTCTTTTACAGTAGTCAAAACACTATAGTTATTTCTGTGTGTAAACACGTGTCATCCAGCAGTTTTCTTAGGATTATGGCTCATTTTAGTATAGAAATGTGTCTGTTAACAGCTGTTACTATAAGATTATGATACATTTTGTTGTATAAACATGTTTGTTACCAGCAGTTACCAAAAGACTTTGGTAGATTTGCGTATGTACTATGTACATATACCTCTTAACAATAGTGAGTATAAGATTATGGCGGATTTCAATACTCAAACATATCTTTGTTAGCAGCACTAACTGTGTGCTTGCAGCTCACATCAGTACACAAGCACATCTTTGTTAGGGGTGGCTACTGTAGAATTATGTGAAGTAATGTGATTCTTCACATGGATGTTGTGGATTTGATGTGCTTCAGAATCTGAATGGGCAAAAGGGAAATTGCTTTAGCTGCTTCTATTTAACTATGATATGAAACAAGCTATGCACAGGACATTCTAACCATGACAGGGAGTAGTCAAAATGCTTTAAAGGGAAAATCAGTACCCTGTATGAAGACCATGCAGTCTAAAGGTAACACTGAAGTGATCTGTGTGTTCATTCTGTGCTTGGTTTGTACCAAAATACATATGATCTTAAGTATTACATACCTTATTATTTCCCTTCAAAGCATTTGGATGTTGACTCATGGCAACTTCTTTATTTTGAGGAGAATCTGATGTCAAGGTGATGTTTTTTGCATTTCTGTGTCCTCTTTTAAAGGAATTGGTTGGATTTGTATTTTCATGTAGCAGGAATTTTACATCACCGTATGACTGTTCATGACTGACATTGTATTGTACAGTTGTGTACTCTTGTGTAAAGATGTAGACCCAAGTCATCTCTGGTGTAATGATGTGGATGTGTTTGTGTAAAACCATGCATTAAGTAATATAAAGCATTAAAAATATGAATTATGGCACAAATAAGGTTACGAGCAGACCACTCAAACCCTAAAAAAAATGCACAAAACTTAATAAATCATCATTGTCATCAGATGTTTTAGTTGAGGTGCAAGTACAGCTAAATATAGGGTTGTACCAGAAAATACAGACAACTTTTCTTCTTGGAACTTTATTTTCTGTTTGTCACCTGGAAAAATACTACAGTCTTGCTTCTTACAAACATTCCTGTGATCTCGTCTCACCTGGGCACGGACATGTTCGTGATATCCTTTATATTTCTCTGCTTACATATAAACACATTGAGAATGAAACAACATGGTAATGCAACATGTATTTTGCATTTTGCAAACATTTAAACCAATTTGTACTTTAGAATTGCACATACTAGCACAGCAAACTGTATTTTTAACAGTGAATACTGCAAATCCTACATGAATAAAGGGTGCTTGTAACAACATGGTGATACTGTCACTTTATTAAATGATGCTCTATCACTGTTTTGATTTTGTTTTCACAGAAGTATGCAGTTGTGTTTGCTTGTTTGTTTGTTTTTCTCCATGAGAATTGTGTAGATCAGCTCTGGCTTTTGTCCCTGAATGGTTTCCAAAAACTGTTAGCAGCACATTTTGCAAAAGCTGTGACTGTTTGCCGGAACACTGAGAACATTGCAGAAGTCCTTGTTTATATGGCCATTCTAATACAAACACGTGACCTCTCTGTTTTGGTATTAGCAGTGGGAGAATGAGGGATGGCCCACTTAAGCCAGTTTAAGCCTGCTGTGAGCAGCCCCATGTGTGCCTGTGCCCAGCTTAGCGGGTGCCAGGTCAACACCTCGGTCAACCAAGCACTAGTCAAAGAACAAAAGCAGTGACATGATTGCCAGGCGTGCGTACCATGAAACAGGTGCATTTGTGCAGAAGTGACCACTGAAGAATTTCAGAGTGCTCAATTCTGAGCATGACATGAGCTGTAGGACTGTTAAAGGACACTGTGGCGTCTTATCTAAGGGTTCTTTGTTTACTGTATCCATGGTATCATCAAGCTCAGCCTGACAGCACCATGGTCATCATGGATTCATTGTTGTGGTGTGTGGGAACGATGCATGAGGACTTGTTTGAAGTTTAGCCAGCAGGCCTGTAATCTCTTATCTGTGGTAAGTGTGGGAGTAGACCTACTGAAAGTAATCCTGAAAGTAATCATTAATATTTCAGCTCTGATTTTATAAATCCTGTATAGAATCATCATTTGTAAGTTTAGAATGCAGACAGTATATTTATTGCATTGACACGTTGCAATTTATACAGATCTAAATGTGTAGAATTTTCTTTTTCATATACTTGTTATTGTGCATACAACAGATGATGTGGTTTAGGGTAAATTCATTTTTCATTGTAGTTTACATGTCTGAGTGCCTGTTGATTAAATGTTGAAAATTTCAGTACACCCAGAGTTCTGCATTTTGCATAAAGTAGGTCACATATAGTATTAGTGCATTTAACAGCAGCAGGAGGTCAGCCATAAACATTGAGGTGTAGGCACACAGACATGAAAGACTAGTGAAGATGACGATGGTTATATCTGCGTTGTTTTGAAAACTCCCTGTGTGTGTTTATGGCTTCTGTGTGTACAGAGACAGAGTTGAATGAAAGTGCTGCCGCTGACAGATATTGCAGTGAAACAAACTTTCTGTTTGACAGAAGTTATGGAACATGATAGCCATAGTCACACTTGTGGCTCAAAATGCGTCAGAACTGTAACACATCAGGACTGACAAGGTTTCGGGTGCACTGATATATTCTTCCAAAAGGCCCGGTTGGACTTGTTCATTTTTCAGGTTTGTTGATGCTGGCAGCCTGAAGTACTTGGGGTACTTGGTAACATATTGTATACCTCCATCACTTTGTCTCTATTAAAGCCTGCTGTCTTTATTAAAAGTGTTTGAGCAGGGAGGCTCTTCAGTTGGCTCTCAAGTCTGTAGATCTTGTTTTGTCAAATGAGTGTTCAAAATGATCATCACCCTTTGGCCTTTAGAAATGCAGTTTTTTTTTACATAGTCACTTCCAATGTACACTATATTGCCGTAAGTATTGGGACGCCTGCCTTTACACGCAGATGAACTTTAATGGTGTCCCAGTCTTAGTCCGTGGGGTTCAATATTACGTTGGCCCACCCTTTGCAGCTATAACAGCTTCAACTCTTCTGGGGAGGCTGTCCACAAGGTTTAGGAGTGTGTCTATGGGAATGTTTGACCATTCTTCCAAAAGCACATTTGTGAGGTCAGGCACTGATGTTGGACGAGAAGGCCTGGCTCGCAGTCTCTGCTCTAATTCATCCCAAAGGTATTCTTTTGTGTTAAGGTCAGGACTCTGAACAGGCCAGTCAAGTTCCTCCACCCCAAACTCGCTCATCCATGTCTTTATGGACCTTGCTTTGTGCACTGGTGCGCAGTCAAGTTGGAATAAATAATAATTAGTTATTTAGCAGATGCTTTTATCCAAAGCAACCTACAATTCATATGCGTGTTACAGTGAGCTAGCGCTGGGTGTCTTGCTCAAGGACACACCAGGTGGCTGGGTTGGGATTTGAACCAAGAGACTTCTGCATCCCAGCCTGATGTTCTACCCATTGAGCCACCTGTCCACTAATATTTGGACAGGTGGCTCAGGAAGGGGCCTACTCGGCCATGGAAACCCATTCCATGAAGCTCTCTACGCACTGTTGTTGTGCTAATCTGAAGACCACATGAAGTTTGGAGGTCTGTAGCTATTGACTGCAGACACTTCGCGACTTCTGCACTCTGTGCGCTTCAGCGTTCACTGAACCCACTCTGTCATTTTACGTGGCCAACCACTTAGTGGCTGAGTTGCTGTTGTTCCCAGTTGCTACCACTTTGTTATAATACCACTAACAGTTGACTGTGGAATATTTAGTAGTGAGGAAATTTCATGGATGGACTTATTGCACAGGTGGCAACCTATCATGGTACCATGCTTGAATTCACTGAGCTCCTGAGAGCAACCCATTCTTTCACAAATGTTTGTAGAAGCAGTCTGCATGCCTAGGTGCTTGATTTTATACACATGTGGCCATGGAGGTGATTGGAACACCTAAATCCAATGATTTGGAGGGGTGTCCCAATACGTTTGCCAATATAGTGTATATCAGGGATACGGAAGCTTCAGATGCATGAAGATACTTCCACACGTAGATGATATCTTTAAACTTTAATCTGCTCCATAATGTGTCTCCTGAGTCAGATAATGTATTATTTTATTACCTGTTCAAATTATTATAATTAAGTGTAGCACACATTTACTTTAAATGGACTATATAATTATCATATTTAATATACCCAGACTTGTAATTGCTGGTTTTAATAAAACCAGCCAGATTTATTTTGGTTTCCTCTTTATACGCTTTATAATATAGTATTTCTATATTTTGTGCTGATGTATATGCATCACAGAATACCTTGATGCCAGTGATATGTTGTCATTACAGAATTTTGACCAGTTGATGTTGGAGGAGGCCATCAGCCTCCCACAATGCCCCTAGGCACCTGATTGTGGTTTGAATGTCAAACAGATTTGTGAGATGTTCATTTAAAATTTGCACATGTAGTACCTAACCCTGATTTCAGTACATTTGGTTATATTCATCTCTTGCCAGTTGTTAACAGTAAATTTTTCATAAACATTCCCAAGGTACCTTATCTTATGAACACTAAAATATGCAAAACCTGATTATATAAATCAGAAGTATCATATTATACCAGGGGTTCGTTTTCCCTGTATTTAGTGTTTATCAATGCCAGTCGAAGTAAAACAGGATGGAACATTGTGCTTATATTTGTCATTGTGTGGCAAGGAGCCGTATTGTTTGTTTGGCTTATTTGTTTTGTTTTGTTTTGTTGCCCTTACTCTGTTGGGAGGTATAGGAAGGTTCTTAGAGTGTTAGAATGATGTGTTCTTGATACTCATACCTGTGGAAACTGACAGCAAATGTAGTATTTTTTTTTACGCACTCTTTGCCTGAGGTGAAGTATCTTTGCCTGACAGTTGCCTGCTGAAGAGGCTCTCTGATTTTATTGCTTCTATAGGCTGTTGAAGAGAAGAGGCTGCTGACAGGGTCAATACATATTTAGAGTAATGTGTTAATCTACCACATGCTGCTGTTTCAGTTGTTGCCAACAAATGTGGAATGTGTGGAAAGTCTGAAAAATGTTTTTTTAAGGTACCGTGCAAAGTAAATATCCCATTTCCTTACCATGTTTCCAGTTAAATAGTAAAAACAGATTTAGTAAGTCATGAGGTACCTGAGATGTAATGGATATTAAATGTTATTACTTTCATGTTCTTTGTGTGAAATCTGAATAAAAGATTAGAGAGCCCTGTATATTAACAGGAGCATGTCTTTCTGTCTTGGACTGTGTGTCTTATGTTAGTAAATTGTTAGATAACATTACTATAGAAGAGTACTGTCTACAAAAGTTTAATTTCCAGGCAGGTTATGAGAACAGATTGTTGACTTGTTTACAATCTGATAAATGGATTATCATAGGTTGTTATATTCTGGCGTGCAGTCTTCTGTTATTGAGGTACCCCTGCAGGTGAGGCGGTAATATTTCACATATTCACAGCTTGTTTAACCATTTATTTGTTTTAGTATACAGTATATTGTAGTTACTGAGATGGATTCTTGAACCAGAGCCAGTCCATTGCCTCACCTACTGTGGGTACTTTACCACAGTTTTGACCAGATGGATTGACCTCCAGCTTTCAGGAATACTCGAGCATACAAATAAACATAATAATTTATAATGCCTGTTCACCTGAATTGCACATATTTAGAATATTGGGAGTAATCCTATACATGCATGGAGAAAACATGCAAATGCTGTGTGTACAGATGTGCAGTGGGTGGTGAAGGTAAGATGAACCCTGCTGGTGTGATGCAACAACAGTGGCACATCACTATGTTGACATGCATACTGTTTACTGCACTGTAATAATCAGGGAAATCCTAATGTTGTTGGATCGCACTTTTGAACACATCTCTATTAGTGCCAGGATTTTGAGTGATATGTAGAGCAAGTGGTTTTTATAATCTGAGGTCTAAAATTGTTTATTGGCCGTATATTTCATGCCATCGCAATGCAATGATCCATCTAATCACATCATAAATAAACAAAAACATTTTACTAACCTGACTCGGTTTAGTGAGCACTAAATTAATTTATAAATGGTAGCGATTCTATTATCAAATTTCTTTTGAATGATGCCAATAACAGATTTTGATACCAATGCCGATTGTTTAAGGGGCGCGCCATCAAAAAGCATTAATATGGCTAACCATGAAAGCTAGTTTGGACTTTAAGTACTTGGTGTCCTTAAAGTCCCCATAGGCTTTCATTCATTGTTTGCCACATTACTGCCTTTGGGTGAAGCTCCACGTGAAATTTTATCACACCACGCATTGGCAATATTAGTGAAACCCTTAATTTAAAATAGGGATGCAGACGAATATTCGAATAACGAATATTCGTTTACCTTTTTACTATTCGAATTGATATTTTACTATTCGA